>LNAC01000332.1:1326747-1556682 GCA_002007465.1 Ailurus styani
GGGGCAGGGAGGGGGTACAGAAGAGGGGGGCAGGCCCCTCCACGGGCTGCCAAGCCCGGGCCACCAGGCCTCTGCAGGCCACAGAGGCTCCCGGAAGGACCAAGCTCTTTGCTTTCCTTCTAGTTTTCTTCCCTTCCTTAGAGAATGTCAAACCGAGAATTGCTGTTTAGAAGAAATCAGTATCTTTGGATGGAAGAGAACTTGCTGCATTTACGGCAAATCAATTCTGTACAAATTTTCCGAGAGCCTGGTGTGGGCGGGGCCCACCACCCTGGAGGAAATCAGCGTGGAATCAGCCCCTGCTGGGCCACAGAGGAGCTCAAGGGCAGGAGGGGAGGGGGACACAGGCACTAATAAATACTATTTCAAGTGAAGAGTGTTGCCCAACCAGAAAACCACTTACCCTCCAAGCCCCCTGTGGCCTGCTGATGATCATACCTACCTAGGATCGGTGCGTGTGGAACACAGGGAAGGAATAAATTCATACATGTGGAAGGACAGTGCCTAGGCTTTACTGCTCATAATGACCAATGTTAGGACAGTGGTACAGGAGAAGGAGAGGTTGGTTCTGACTGCAGAGTTCCGGGCATGTTTCTTGGAGGAGGTTGGATTTGTACCTTGAAAAACGGTATAATATTTAGTATTAAGTTTGACTGTTAGTACCAGAGAGGTTCAATATAGCGAGTGGCTTAAACAAAATACGAGGCTACTTCTTTTCATAGAAATATCCAGAGGTAGGTGGCCTAGGGCCAGCCGAGCAGCTTCACGGGGTCAAGGAGCCATGGCATCCTTCTGTCTTGCTGCTCTTCTACGTAGCTTCAAACCCAAGATTACCTCATGACCAACATGGCGACTCCAATTCCAGCCATTATACCCGCATTCTAGCCGCCAGGCAGGAGGAAAAGGGAAGGAGAAAGGCACATCCATTCCCTTTAAGAAGATGTCTTTGAAGTGGCACTCACCTGTTGACTAGACAGCAGTCACGTGGCCATATCTACTGAAAATGCTCTGAAACGTAGTTTCTATTCTGAGTGGCCTATGGAACAGGGCGGGGCAGATCCCAGGCCTGACGGGCCTTGGCTGCCACAGCTGAGTGGTCTCCAGCTCTCATTCCTTTCTGCTTTAAGGAGACCTCTTTCTGCCCCTCTTCTGGTAGCCAGAAGAATGGGCCTTCGGGGGATTGGCTGGCTGCTCTGAATCCTGGGAAAGCACACCAAGCTGGGCCGGTTCGGTTCCGCAGGAAGTGCGGTTGCCTGCTAGTGTCTGCACAGCCTCGGTGGGGTGAAGCTGTGGCTCTGAAGGAGATTGTGCCCAGGACAGAAGGCGTCCTCTCTCTCTCCGAGGCTTCTCTGAGGCCCCAGGTGGGGGGGCAGGGGGTGGTGCTGCTGCCGACTCAGCCTTCCTCTCCCTGCAGGCGGGGAAGGAGTTTCTCTGTCTCCTGGACCCCCCTCCACTTTCCCCGTGGAGACAGGGGTGGCCTGACCAGGCTCTGGGCCACTCCCCCTGGAGAGAAGGAAGCCTGGGGAGGCGCTGCAAGGAGAAGTGTGTCTGGAGGGATTCACCCGTTGCCGTCCTCGGGCTGTCCAGGCTTCAGGAACTTGGTGTGTCCTGTGCGCCCCTGGCATTCCTCCCCCCTCCCTCCCACACCCAGGCTGCTCGGCTTCCTACAGCGGTCTCCCCACACAGCTCAGGTCTTGCCCTGGCCCCATGTCTGCCTTGCCCCCCGTGACCCCTTCGCTTACACAGCTCCTTGGCCTGGAAGACCCTCCCCACCCCGGCCTCTGCAAGCCCAGCGCATCCTCCAAGTCCCCCTGCGCCCTCTTTATTCAGAGCCCTGCTTCCGCCCCATGTCCCGCACTGCCCCGACCTTGGACTCCCCTTTGACGCAGCACACCCTCTCCTGGTGGGGCCACTTTGGGTCCTGGGTGTAGGTATTTGGCACCTGTCCCGAGTGCTGCCCCCAGCTGAGACCCTAGAGATAGAGGGTCTCCAGGCGAGGACCTGGCCCAGAGCAGCAGCTCTGCAGATATTTGCCGAAGGGACGCCAGCTGACACAGGTCAGCCCACCTCCCCACTGCCCACTGGATGAGAAGTAGAGATCCAAAGTGTTTGCTGCTGACAACATGGTGCTATGTCCCTAGAGTGAGTAGGACCTCCAGGGTATATGGATGGACTTAGCGAACTCGGTGGGCCTGCTAGGCACGCTCAGTGCCATGTAGGGCATTGTCTGCGTGGACACACCCCCCGAGGTGCGGAGAAGTCCACAGGAACGAGCTGTCTTTGGTGAACGCGGGGACTCCCTGAATTGCCTCACGCCGGCCCGGGAGCCCCATCTGAAGCCTGGCCAAGATGGGAAGAACACAAACATTCAGAAGGGGAGAAGCAGATGTGAAACCGAAAGTCCTCCAGGCCCTTGTCCTTGTCCTTGTAAACTAAAAGGCCTGGAAACTGGCTCCCCACGCAGCCGGCCCTGCCCTAGTGAAACACTAGAAATTCCACCGTAGCTGGGATCGCAGCTGTCGGCCTCACTGTGGCCTAAACACACGTCTCTGAACCTTCAAGGTCAATATCACAGCACTTCCTGGATCAGAAGGAAAATGATTGATCGTTAGATCCAATTAGCCGAGGCCCACCTCTGAGTGTGTGCGGGGGACCTCCCACTCTCTTCTTCCCTCTGAAGCCCGCGTTGATCTCTATGTGACCGACCCCGTCTGACTCGGTGTTTACTCGGCCTGCTTGTCTGCCCGCTGCCTAGTGAGCGCCCCCGGCTCCTTTCATTATCGTCGCTCGGCCCATCCCAGGCTGAGTTTTCCAGCTCTGCTGTTGCTGAATATCCCCATTAGACCCTTGCTTCAGGGAGAAGAGCCCACCCAGGACTGGTTTTATACCTTCACACTCCCGTGCAGAAGGAAGAAATGCCGAGTTGGAAGTGTCCTATCCGAGAAACTTTCTCTAGGACTAAAATCTTAGATTTAGCTCAGCCGTGTTTTTTGAGAATCTCCACTTTTTTCTCTGATGCCTTTGGCGGTTGAGTTTTTTACCAACATATACTTTACAGACAGAAGAGCATACGTAAGTGTATAGCTTGGTGCGTCTTCACACACGGAACATACTTGTGTATCGATCGACTCGACCTGTTCCCAAGTCCTGATGTGTCAGAGTAAGAGTCCATCAGGAGGGGCTGTCTACCTGTGGGTGCTGGGTCAGACTCTGTGTTAGACTTGCCCTAGTCGAGGCGACTAGGAAAGCAGGTTCAGAAGAAGTCGGAAAGCAGGTTCTAACTCTCCCTTGTACAGAAGAGGAAATACAGGCTCCGGGAGGTGTGGCCCCCTGGCTAGTCAGTTGGAGGGCAGGGACTCAGCTGTCCCCCCACCCCGACCCCAGCACCAAGTCTGCCGCCTTCCTCCTCTCCCTTCCCCTCCCATCCTCCAGCACAGCTCCTCGTACTGAAAGACCTCTCTGGCCTTGCTAGAGCTGATGTCCCCCGAGTGTGGTACCCAAACAGAGGCTGGATGGACAAATGGATGGATGGACAGGGATAGGATGCAACAAGGACAGCAAGTCTGTATTTTCCTTCCCCTGGCAGTATAGAGGCCTGTCCGGCGGGGGATCCCATACACGTGTCTTCTCAAGGTCAGGGAGCAGGCACCGCCCACTTTCGGGCTGCGAGCTGCCTCTGTCTGCTGTGAGAGCAGAGCCCACATACAGTAATTCTCCGGTAAGAGCACGTGAGTGCCCGCTAGGATGGAGGACAAGGGGCGGAACCACACCCCCTTACCTTCTTCCCGGGGCCCTCAGCTGCTCACCCATGTCCCACATTCCCGCTTCTCTCCTGGAAGCGGTGGAAAAATGGCTGTGGGGTGACAGGGTGACAGGCTGACCGAGGGGCAGGTCGCAAAACTATAAACAGCTACTGGCAGCAAGAACTGGAAAGCACGGCCCTCGGGGGCTGTGAGTGTAGGGAAACCTGTCCCAGCGTCCCCAGCAGGCCTGAAGGTGACTGTCAGAGCCCATGTCTAGTGGTCCCTGGGGTATCAAGTGAAGTGCAATTTATTTGCTTCTTGTAAGCCGAGTGCCATGTTTTTAGGAAGTTTTACGATGAAATTGGCAAAATAAATTATTTTGTGAGTTTGGGTTTTGGAACGGGCTTCAGTTGCCCAGGGCAAGCATTTCTGTGGGAGCCCCTGTGTCCTGGCAGCATCTGATAAGGGCTCTTGTCAGGAACTTCGTAGAACATCTATGACAAGTCACATAAGAGCCCTGTAGTCACTTCTAAAGGCCTGGCTGCAGCAAAGCTAAAGCACTAACCCAGCACAGGATCGCCTTTCCTTACTCCAGCCTGGGCATGGTTTTGAAGGGAAATTGATTTGGGTTGTAAGTATCTCTAAGATTGGTTCCTGTTCTGGGGACATAAGACCCTCTGGCTTCTTGAAAACAGAGACTCAGGAACTGATGGTCCTGTTCTCAAAGCAGCTGGAGGTCCCTGCCCACCCCGAGAGGTGCCCCACTTGCTAAGGGGTACCGGGGTGCTGGCAGCCCCCTGTCCAGGCTCCCAGGTGACCCTGCCTCTTTTCTGCCACGCTGTATCTGCAGGGAAATTCCAGACTTCTCCAGAGACCATCTTGGCTGCTTGGAATCCTGCTCTTTGACCTGTCTGGGCTGGCTCAAGCTTGGGAGGAAAGGAAAGTAAATAAATATAAATCTGTTTGATCACAAGCAGAACATTTATCTTTCAATAGGAAGCTTCCTGAGGAAGAACAGCGAAGGGGTTTGGAATGAGAATGTCCCATGTAAGCATCAGCCCAGCCCTGCCTTTGCTTGTCATGGTTAGTGCCTGGTGTGCCCAGGGCAGAGCCTTGCTGGGAGTGGCATCTCAGCCATGCTGGGCCCACAGCACTGCCCTTCTCACCCTGCAGGGGGCGTCCTCCCTCTGGACCAGCAAGAGCCGCCCATGGGCCTGGCCCAAGCAGAGGAGGGAATGGGCCAGCAAGCCAGCCTCCCTCCAGGGGTTCTGTTTTCCTCAGGGCTGAGGAGGCAGTAGTCGGGGTGGGGGAGGGGAAACCAAACTCAGCATTCCCCGTGGGAATGTCTTTGACCCTTCAGAATCCTGAGAAGGAGAGGGTGCTTGTCTCCTGCTGCTTTGGCTTGGGGAATCCCTTGCTTGGGACATCTGTCACTTCCCTTTTACATCTCTGTCCATTGTCTGGCTCTGGCCAGAAACTTTGGGTGGCCTTTACATTGCTAGGAACAGTTGAGGCCCCAGATATGTTCTGCTGAAGCTCAGGGAAATCCAGCATCCTGTGGTCAGAAGCCCACTTGGTCAGGAGATGGTCAACAATCACGGGTCTCTCCCTCAAACTCTGCCTGGTGGCTCATGTCTACTCTGTGTGGGCCAAGGGCTCCTTACACTCACCACACAGAAAACTAACTCCACACTCACCCCCTCCCTCAACCCCATCCTTCTCTTGTTGGATGGCTGAGGATGCAAGGGTAGTTCACACCCCCAGTCCTACTACAGCTCAAATCAGAATCCCGGCAATTTGCTCATGTCTTCATTCATTCATTCATTCATTCATTCATACATGCATTCCAGACACTTCTAAAGTGCCAGGCCCTGTGCTGGCACTAGAGTCACAGAGGTGAGGGGGACCCAGGCTGTACCTGCTGGGACAATGGCATGTACATAAAACATGTGCACAAGGGTCAGGAAGAGCGCCATGTGCAGGCTAGAGGTGCAGCCCTCAGTGGGCTCCATCCAGACATCATGCCTACACCTTGTGTGTGCTGGTCAAAAATCTGGATTCTTTGCAACGGAAAACACAAGTCCCAATATAATGGTCACTCTCAACTGTGGAGCATCAGGAGGTGGGAGATGGGCTATGGTGGGCCCTGCAGGCACCATGTATTTTAAGAAAATGGAGTTCATTCATTCAGGAAGCTTGATGGGTAACTGAAGTGGGTCAGCCAGGAAGAGCACAGAGAACAGGAACCCCACTTGCGGAGTAGGCCAGAGCCTGGGCTAGCCCATCACGTACGCCATTTTGTGTGGGCCTCAGAACCACCTGTCTGATAGGTACTCTGCATGGTCCCATTTTACAGATGAAGACACAGGGTCAGAGGAATTACGTGGCTCATTCCCAGCCACAGAGCTAGATCCAGGATTAAACACAGGTCTATCTGACTCCAGTGTTTCTACTAATTATGGCGTGGAAGTGATTCCTTGTTTCCACTAGATTCTTTTTAGCCAAGGCCAGCTAGGCATTCATACAATGGCTGATCTAGCCTCTGAGCACAGCATTGTGCATTTAGCAATTATAAAGCAAGATGAGCCATTACATATTTTGTTGGTATTCTGGGAACTGGCTGTTGGCAGTTACCTAAGCTGGGTTTTATCTCAGGTTACTAGTTGAAATCTCAGCCCATGTTTACCTGGCCCACAGAATAGCTCTTGAAAAGGACTGGACTAGAAGTCAGGTGACTAAAGTTGTAATCTGAAGCTTGCAGGTGATTAGCATTGTGACCTTGGAGAAGTCACTTTTCTGTGGTTTCAATGACCCCATTGGAAAATGAAGGGATTGCAACAATTCTCCTTCTAGGGCCAGAAGAGAAGTGTGCATCAAGCGGCATGCCCAAGGTCTTGAACATCACAGTAAGACCGAATGAGAATGCAAGACATGAAGACCACCCGTGGTCACCATATGACTGTCAACCACCAAGGTGTCCAGCAGTGAACCCCGCCCACACCCTGGCATTCCCCCAGGGGTTGTCCTTTCCTGAAGCGAACCAGGGTTGGTCTACATGACCAATAGTTCATAGCACATGGCAGAAGTAATGGCATGCCCCTCTTAAGCTCGGGTTATTAAAAAAACAGCAGCTTCCATCTTGGGTTCTCTCTCTCTTGCTCATCACTGGGGAGGCTGCCTTGTCATGTGTAGCCTTGCAGAGAGCCCCATGCAGAGAAGACCTGAATCCTCTTGCCAACAGTCCTGTAAGGGTACCACCTTCGATGCCAGTCTTCTAACTCTGGTCAAGTCTTCCATTCATTACAGCCCCCGCCTCAAGCTCAGCCACAACCTCCTGAGAGCCTCAGATCCAGAATCACTAGGATGAGCTGTTTCCAGATTCTTGATCTCAGAAACTGTGTGAGACAATAAAGTGTTTGTTGCTAAATTTCGAGTCTGACTTGTTACACGGCAATAAAGAACAAATACATCCCATACTATAGAATATTATGCAGTCGTTAAAAATGGGGTTGTTCTCTGGATGATATGGAAAGATTTCTAAGACATGTTGCTAAAAGAAAATTATAATTATAAAAACATACAGACAGCTGTATCCCTTTTATGTCAAATGCCATCACCACCCCCTATTTTATAGGCATTTACACATGCATGTACTTATGCACTAAATGAGCCATCATGATATACCCGCCATTAACATCAGTTTAACTCTCAGTAAGGGGCTCAGAGAGGACACAAAAGAAGACTTTTGTTTTTTATTCCACATATTAGACTTTATTTTCAATTTCTACCACAGTTGTGTGTCCACATGTTATTTGTACACAATAAAAAGATTCTTTAAACAAAGGGGTGGGGCTGTATGATCCCTGAGGTATCTTTCAACTCTCATGTTTCATTAAACCAGTTCTATTTGATATTTTAAAAATATTTATATATTTATAAAACAGTTTTTTAAAAATAGTTACTTGAATGCCAATTAAGCGAACAATATGACATTTATCATCTCTTTGTTGGCAAACATTAAGAAGTTTAATAAACCTAGTGATGGCAAAAACGCAGGGGAAATTGGTGCTCTCATACACTGCTTCTGGCAGAAGAGACTGAGAATCAACTGGAAAAGTTGGTGAGGATGAGAATAAGATAGTATCCACAACAACAGAAAACACACAACCTCACGCCCTTTGAGGTTCGTGATCATCCACTCCTAGATACTCTTGTATTCTTCTCACATGGGCACGTGGGGGAGACCGGATGGCAGCTTCGTTTATTTACAGATGCTCACTGTACCCAGCACTCTACCACCTACGTGCTCCTGGCAGTGGAGCTGGCAAGAGCCAAAACTTAGAAATAAATAAAAGCAAGTGAAAACACACATTGCAGAATGTTACATATATGATCCCAGCGGGAATAGAAACACACAACACCATTGTTTCCCTGACAAGTCCTAGAGACAGGTCTGTAATATGCAAGCCAAAGTCATAAGGGTGAGTGTCCATCTCTAGAGAAGAGAAGAGAATATAAGGGAGGGTAATTAAAAGGGACTTAACCTTTATCTGTAATGTTCTGATTTGATTGAATAGTTATAAAGCACTAGTAAGCACTATGTAAAAAGCGTATTTAAATATTCATATGTCATTAAAAATTAATTTAGAAGGAGTCATTTGCCCATACCAGGAAGAACTTTGGGTGGACGAGGAAGAACTCTGATATTTTATGAGGAGTGTATCTCAACTCTGGCTGGCTGGATATCAGAATGACCTGGAGCTTTAGAAAAAAAATGACACTAATTCTGTCTGTGCCCAGCAATTCTGATGTCATTGGTGCGTGGCTCTGGCCTTAGTGCCCTTCAAAGGCTTCCCAGGTGATTCAAGCGGATGGTTGGGGCCAAGAAGGCCTGATTCAGATTAGCAGGCACTGAAAAGCTGTCCCAGATCGTAGGACGCAGAGGAGCCATAATGAGGTGGGCTCCTAGACTGGATGCTGGCATAGAAAAAGGACATTAGTGAAATTCAAATAAAGCCTATAAATTAGTCCACAGTGTGTGCCAACATTAAGGGAGTTTTGTTGAATGTACCCTAGTTACGGACAACATGAACTCCATACTATCACTACAACTCTTCTGAAATCTAAAACTATTGCAAAAGAGTGCTACGTATTTGGATAATTACTCTGATTATATTTTAATTCTTGCACAAGTAAAAAATAATCTGTCAAGTGTCAGTGTGTTTTTGAGGTTTATATTTTAAAATGTTGGGGTGGGGTTTTGCCACATCTGTGCTCATGAGGTTTCTGGGTAAGAACGGTGTTCGAGCTAGACTCTCGGAACCTTCCCTTCCAGCCGGAGCCCAGAACTCATCACGCTGGGGAAGGCCCCAGGGGAGCCACACCCTTGCCTTCAGGGTCACACGTCTGGCAATGGAAGATGGGAAACAGAGCTCATACTCTCCAGAGAACATTTCTCTCAAATTCACAGGGTAAGTTTCTCAGGAGTTAAGAACTGTCCATGACGCTTGCTGGTTGTTCCAGAATGAGTGCGTAGGAGAGGAAATGTCCTTCCCACAGGAAGGCAGAAATCCCAGCACTTTTGAGCTGGGCGAGTCTCGGGGCTCATGGTTGGTCCTGATATGCTCATTTCAGAGACTGGGAGAAAAGGGCCTCGGAGAAGTGGGGGAGGCCCAGCCACGGCTGCAGGGAACGAGGGTGGGGCAGCACTGGCCTTCCCATCCCATTCTCTTGGTCTGCAGACTTAGGACAATTCCTGTTACGTCACCACTGTCCTTGCCCGCGACAAGCCGCTGTCTATGCAGGGGGAATTTGTGTCTGGGCTGCAGAGAGCCCAGAACGGAAATCACGGTTCCTTGTAACCCCCTCTATTTCTGTGGAGGGAAATTTCTCATTTTCCATTACTTAGAAGAGATGAGCTCTGTGAGAGGGCTCCAATCTGCCAGCTGCTAACACTGCCCAGAACAAAATGATAAATTCTGGACCTGCTTCCACCGGAGCGCTGGGCCCAGTCCCTGCCTAGAGCGATTGACGGATGAGTGTTTTGCTCTAGGTCTTTTGCAGGGCCTCGGGCCTCGCTCAGCGGACATGGGTGTGCAGGAGATGAATGCGCCAGACGGTCGGGAAAGTTCCCCAGAGTTGTGCCACACCTCTCCTCCCCCTCAGCCCGCCAGACCACTCAGGGGCCTGCGGATCTGCCTGCCCACCCCTGAATATCCCAGCGAGGGTCGGTCTGGGGGAAAATGGCCTGTGGAAAAGCAAGGGCTCCTGAAATCATTCATGGCAAAGTACTCTGATTTCCTGTGCTTGAGGAGAGAAAGAAACGATCTTGGCAGATGGCTTTGACGGGGAATGTAATGGGGAGACTGGGGCCATGCTTGTCAGCCGGGCCGTGCATGAGAATCAACCCACGCCCCACCCCCATTCTGATTTCATTGATTTGAGGGCCCAGACATGGGTATTTTTTTTTAAGATTTTATTTATTTATATGACAGAGACAGAGAGATTACAAGTAGGCAGAGAGGCAGGCAGAGAGAGTGGAGAAAGCAGGCTCCCTGCGGAGCAGAGAGCCCGATGCGGGGCTCGATCCCAGGGCCCTGAGATCATGACCTGAGCCGAAGGCAGAGGCTTTAACCCACTGAGCCACCCAGGCGCCCAGACATGGGTATTTTTAAGAGTTCCTCCAATGGCTTTAATAAACAGCCAGGGCTGAGAACATCTGGAGTGGAGGGAAAGGGAGAAAGGACACTGAGCCATGAAGCCTATGTTGCATTATGTTTGCTAAGTCAAGACACTTTCTAGAGAGGAGGGTGACTTAGCCCAGGTTTTGTATACTGTTGGCCAATTAAAGTCACGTTTCAGGTGAACGAAGCTCTGTGGGTACCTAGTCTGTGCTGGGTGTGGAAGGAAAGCAGTAGGTAAGGGACAGTCTCTCGCAGCCACTCACTGAACTGTCACCAGAAGCAGAAGAGGAGAAGGGCCAAGTCCCACTCCATCGCTCCCGTGACAGAAGCTGGGGCGGCAGAGCCCAGCTCCCGCCATGCTCTCCTGCCCACTGTCTCCGCCTGCCTATGGTTGCTGAGCTGCAGGGAGGGGTGTGCATGGGAATGAGTGACTGCCTCCTTCAAACAGCTCCTCCTTTGGGAGGGAGGATAGTCTGAGTAGTTGACAGCATGGGCTCTGGAAGCAAACTGCCTGGTTTAACTCCAGCTCCACTGCTTCCTCCCTGTGTGATCTCGGGGATATTACACAACCTTTCTGTGCTTCGGCTCCCTCACCTGTCAAATGGGACCATGAGAGAATATATGCCAAGAGTTGGGAGGGTTCAACGAGTTAGTGCGTGCATACAAAGTGCCTTACACAGTGCCCGGCACCTCGAATACCCTCGTTAAATGTTAGCTGTTGTCATTAGGTTTGTGGGCTCCACACTCATGCCTCCTGGTTGGAAGGGAAGAGAAACTTCTCTGCGGAGCGACTCGGTCCTACCAATGCCTACCTAGGCAGTCTTGAACGTCAGGGCGGCACACCTACCGCCTTTATAACTGCCTATCCCCAGCCACCTGCTCTCAGATGCACCCGGCCCAGGCCCATCTACAACTGCACTCACCGCCTTCAGTGCTCGACTGTCCCCTGCACCTGGATTCCGTCTGTGCCTGGCTCCTGTCTGAGCCCCGGTCCTGCTGCCAGCACCTTGAGTTTGTATTCCAGAAGCATGCTCTTCTCAAGAGTCAAGGGCTGGTATGTGTGGGCGGAACAGACTCCAGCAGGAAGGAGTGGAGGTCTCACAGATTCCTTGTGGGAGGACCCTGGGTGAGCCCAGAGGTGATGGATTCACCCAGTCAAGGGAACTGCAGGGAGCCCTCAGCAGTGATGGGTGGGGATCGCCTCTGAGCCGCAGTGAAGAAAAGGCCCGCAGAAGCAAGTGAGCGAGAACGTTCCCACTCTCGCTGCCTCTTCCTGCTCAGGGCGCCTATCCCGGGGGGGCCAGGAGCCGCAGTTAGCAAGATGGGGGGAGGAGTAGATGCAGGAAAGAGGAGAAAGAGAGAGGCTCACCCTCTCTGTTATGGGCTGAATTGTGTCCCCACCCCCCCGACAAAATGTCAAAGTCTCAATGCCCAGTACCTGAGGCTGTGACTATATCTGGCGATAGGACCTTTAGAGCCATGATTAAGTTAGAATGAGGTCGTTTGGGTGAATCCTACCACAATGTGATCGGTGTCCTTATGAGAACAGGGCATTTGGACACAGAGAGACAGCGGAGGTTCACGGGCACGGAGGAAGGCCGTGTCATGACATAGCGAGAAGGTGGACCTCGGGAGGCAGAGAGAGAGAACTCAGAAGGAACCAGACCTGCACACACCTTTGAATTCCACCCTCTAGAACCGTGAGAGAGTACACTGCTGTTGTTTAAACCCCCTGTCCCCTCACCTGGTGGTCTGGGGGCTTTTGTTACAGAAGTCCCAGCAAACTAATATACTTCCCCAGCTAGATGCTTCCAGAGGGTTAATACACTGTGACTTCTTTCCATGTACCTGTTGGCCTTGGGTATGTCTTCTTTGGAAAAATTCCTATTCAGACCCTCTGCCCATTTTTTAATCAGATTGTCTATTTGCTAATAAGTTGTATGAGTTCTTTATATATTTTGGATAATAACCCCTTATCAGATACATGATTCGCAAATATTTTCTTCCCATTCCACAGGTTGCCTTTTCATTTTGCTGATGGCTTCCTCTGCTGTACAGAAGCTTTTTAGTTTGTTGTGGTCCCACTTGCCGATTTTTTGCATTTTTTGCTTGCTCTTTTGGTGTCCTATCCAAAAGATCATTGCCAAGACCAGTATTGAGGAAGCTTCCCCCTCCGTTTCCTTTGGAGAGTTTTACAGCATTTCAGTTCCCGTGTTTAAGTCTTTAATGCATTTGGAGTTCATGTTCATGAGTGGTGTAAGACAGGGGTCCAGTTTCACTCTTCTGCATGTGCTTATTCAGTTCCCAGTACCATGTATTACAGAGACTACCCTTTCCCCATTAAGTATTTGTGGCTCTTTTGTTAAATATTACTTGACTGTATATGCAGGGGTTCATTTCTGGTCTCTCTATTCTGTTCCACTAGTGTTTGGGTCTATTTTTATGCCAGTACCCTACTGGGCTTTTTTTTTTATTTTAATTTTTTAGAGAGGGAGGGGGGATGGGAAGCGCGGTGGGAGAGAGATGGAGAGAATCTTAAGCAGGCTCCACACCCAGCATGGAGCCCGACACGCGGCTCGTTCTCATGACCTGAGATCATAACCTGAACTAAAATCAAAAGTCGGCTGCTTAACAGACTGAGCCACCCAGGTACCCCCGGTACCATATTGTATTATAGTTTTATAGTATAGTTTGAAATCGGGAAGTGTGATGTCTCCAGCTTTGTTCTTTCTCTGGATTGCTTTGGCTATTTGGGGTCTTTTGTGATTCCATACAAGTTTTAAGATTGTGGTTTCTACCTCTGTGAAAAAATGCCTTTGGAATTTTGATAGGGATTGCATTGTATCTATAGATGGCTTTGAGTAATAAGTACATTTCAGCAATATTAATTCTTTTGATCCGTAAACACGAGAGAGCTTTCTGTTTGTTTGTGTCCTCAATTTCGTTCACCAGGGTCTTGTAGTTTTCAGGTACAGATCTTTCTCCTCTTTGGTTAAATTTATTCCTAAGTATTTTATTGTTTTTGATGCTATTGTGAATGGGGTTGTTTTCTTTCTTTTTCAAATGTTTCACTATTAGTGTACAGAAATGTTCTATATGTTGATTTGGGATCCTGAAATTTTATTGAGTTTATTGATTAGTTCTAACAGTTTTTTGGTGGATTTTTTAGAATTTTCTTTATTATAGATCATATGACCTGCAAACACAGACAGTTTCAGTTCTTCCTGTCTGATATGGATGTCTTTATAAGTATTAGTATTAAAATGGATCATATGTGGTTCTGAACTTCTTGGCAGCCAGGATAAAAAGCAAAACATGGAACATTTTATAAAAGATATGAACATATTTTCTCAGGAGAGATGGTACTTTTGCTGGCAACAAATTTGAAAATTATTTTTCACCTAGGATTTACATAAGGAAAACAGCAGCGTATAATAGACTAGTTTGTCAATAAAAATTTCATAGCAAATGCAAAAAAAAATTCTCTTTGTTTCTTATAGTGACTGTGAACAAAAATCCATACCAAAACATTAAAGCATAGCCCAGTGAAGAGGATGCTGCAGGAGCTCAGTTTCTGCACCCCAGAAAGAAAAGCCAAGATTCTAAGATTTCACCAGTGGTCACTGAGAGAGCAAGCAATTTTTTGAAGGGAGTGGGGCAGAAGCCATTTTCAAGGGTGAAGTTACAAGGAAGCAAAGAACTGGACACAGCAGATGCTGAATCTGTATTCGATTAAGTTGGTCAAGGTATGGAAAACCCTTCTAGGGACTTGCTATTTCCAGTGGTTTTGTCCTTCCTGGCACAGAGGAGCTCATGGCAGGATTGCCATTTATCTCTTCTCCTGCTATAGCAAGGGGAGGAGCTCTTGTGTCGAGAAGAGGGAGATACAAGATTAAAGCAGCCTGCTTTGCTGGGTCCCTGCTTGTAAGACAGTTGCTCCAGAAAGTCACACTGACCTGTAGTGGACTTGACCTGGGTGAGGAATAGTCCAAATCTTTGTTGCATTAGACTGGGGGCTGTCTGTTGTAGCAGCATAACCTAGCCTATTCTAACTAATACAAGAAGCATGAGGCAAGAGAGATGAAAGAGGCAGCCTGGTGAAGAGAGGCTATTTTTAAATGTAGGAAAGGCCTGAACATATTTATTGGCTGAGGAGAATGATTCTGAAGAGAAGTTGGAGCTATAGGAAAGAGAGGACCTGCCTGGTCATTCAGATCTAACACAGGACAGTGGGGATATGATTTCCAGCAAGAGGGGAAGGTTTACTGTTTCTGGTCCAAGATGGTGACTTCGGATACTCCTGAGCTCACCTTCTGCATGGACACACTGAATTTATAGCTATGGATAGAGCAATTCCTTCTGAAAATAATCCAGAAACCAACTGAGCCACTCTTATGCTTCGGGTGCGTGAGAAAATATCCACATCAAAATGGGTAGAAAAGCTATGATATACTCTCACCATAAACCCCACCCCCAGCACACTGAGAGGCGGGGTTGCCTTGGGACAAGAGGAGAGATACTTCTTCTTTGAGCACAGGGAGAAGGAAAAGCATTAACAATGAGAGAGAATTGGAAAGAAGGGAGGTGCATGGCTTTTGTCCGGTAGTCTTAATGTCCTCAGTAAAGGCAGGAGTGAGAATGTCTAGCAAGAGATGGGGAGAAGTGGAAGGATGGGATTTGAGACATAGGGGACAGGTTTGGGGACCCAAGAGGTGAATCAGGGTGGTGAGGGCGTGGAGGAACCTATTGACAATGACTTAGAATGTATTTGTAGAAAACTTGGTTTTTGGAAAATGGTGATGTTCTGTGGGAAATCTCTGCCTCCTCATAGAGGGGAAAGGATGGTCCCTTAAGCTCCCCCTCATTGCCACTCTTGAAACAGAGCTCGGGTAACCCATTGGTAGGGATTTTGTGAAGGAGATCCCTGAATTGGAGGGACTAAACAACCTTTGCGTTCTCTTCCATCCTTGAGATTTTATGATTCTGTCCTTCTATGTATTGTAAGAAACTTAACAAAATCAAATTACTTCTAGCAAAATAAAAACTACTAACTACTTAACAAAATCAAACTACTTCTAGCCTATGCAAATTATAGTGGCCTGTCTTTCACTTCCCCAAGGGAATGGAATGAACAACGCTGTGCACTGAAAATGGCTCACATGACTCTTGCGCTCGCCTTCCAGGTCAGTTCTCCAAAGTGTCGGCTAATGATGGTGGAGCAGACGCACCTTGTGCTGACTGATAAGTTAGCACGGTATTCATCTTTCTTGAGCAGGCATGATGGAACAGCTGGAAATGGCATCTCATTTGAACGCATCTTCTTTTTGTTTGTAGGTGACTTTTTGAATTTTCTGTCCCTAAACTCAGCATTTCCCTTGCTGATCCTGGGTTATTAAAGTTTTGCTCTCTTTAGAGGATTTTATTTAGTTCTTAAACTTGGAAGCAAATTTGCAAAGGAGGCAACAGGTGACACAGGAGAGGTCCTCACTGGCTCTAGCTCCAAGCCTTTGACAAATCTCGGACCCTTGATGGGACCCCCTATTTGAGCACTGGTTACTCTCCACGTCCTGGGGTAATACAGACGAAACAAAGACTGGTCCAATGTCAGGATGGAGTTGGGATATATTGGGATGGACCTTTATGTTCCCCGCCTAGATCAAGGGGTAACCTTTTGAACACAGCTTGTTATATAAGTCACAAAACCACTGACCACCATTTCTATCACCATAATGTCTCATTCAATGACCCGCAGTGGATACATTTTTAGGAGAACTGGGAGACATCAGCTTGTCAATAGGACCTTCTGCCCCGATCTGGGGATGTTTGTACCAGAAGGTCTCCTGTCTCCTAGTCTGTTTGTAGCATCTTGCGACATAAATCATCTGCCCAAAGAACTGAAGTATTTCCATAGGGAGTGAGGCTTTATGCCACTTTTCAGCATCAGAAATATTGCTTGCCCCCCCCCAAGTCCATTGTCAGTAGATTAGGGAACTATCAACGTTACATAAATCCTACATGTCAGGGGAGAGGTAGAGGGAAAATGTTCTAGGTTCAGAGGGAGTACAGATTACCACCCTGTTTATAGATAACAAACTGACATTGAAAAATAGCTTCATAGCGCCTAATGATAAGGAACAAAAGGGCAGAAATGTTAATAAAAAAAACTCCAATCACTCACTGCTTGTGTGGGAGGCAGAAAAAGCTGTTCAAGTTTGGTTAAAGTTTTCCCACCAATGCAGCCTAAATTATGTTGGTTAAATTCTCTTAATTTCATATTCCATCTGAAAATATGGGGATTAAAATGAGAATCTATTTATTGACACTGTCCTTGGCTATTTCAAAAATGGGAATTAAGTGATTTTGATTAAAAATCCATGATCCATATGATTCTTTAACCAGAGTAGGAGAACCATGGCAGCACAATGGAAAGACAAAAAGATTGTGCTAGAATCCTAGCTGGAGCAGAGGCATTACAAAGCAAGCAGTATTGAGCCCTGGAAGCCTTTAGAATCTGTATGATTCCCCACCAGCCCCACACACCACGGTTCAAAGAAACAGTTGCTTGTGTTTGCCAGACAGGGACTGTGGTCTGTGGGAGTACGCCGTGTTGATGGGCATCTCTGTAAGGTCCAGGGAGAAAATGGACTGTGGGAAAATGATGGATAAACATCACTTCTTCTGCCACAAGCACCTGGATAAAATACAACAAAAATTAGTATAAATGAGTATCCATGTGTGCCAGCAAGAAAGGAAAATCACCAGCCCACGGAAGCAAAGAGGGGACAAGGAGCTACAGCGGGGCTGAGGAACGCTCACTGCCAGCCCCGGGAACTGAGGCGGGGGCCGTTGTGGGAGCAGCCAAGGTCAAGGCGGCCGTGGTGGGCACCGTGTTGTCGGTTTCAGTCACTGAGGGCTGGGCTCTCATGCCCACATGGGGGCAGGAAATGAGACCTTGGACCACATAAGGGAGGAAGTTAGAATGAGACACCCCCACCCCCCCAACCCCCCGCTTGCAGCTGGCATTCTCGGAGGGTTACACCCTCAGGGGAAGCAGAGATCAGGAAAGAACATATCCACTGGCTCAGCGAGAGAACAAGAAATCATGTCTGTCTCTGCTTGGGCTCAGAGGGAAAAAGCCTCCCCTGGGAAATAAAAACACAGGGCCTGTGTCTCCCATAGATTTAACTTTGGATTTCTCCTACCCAGAAGTCTAAAGGGGTCCCATGCCAGAAAGCTTAACAAAAAATAGGTCCCAGGCTGCTGCTACTTTTGATTTGCCTGGAAAAGTGAATACAGCAATACTCTGGTTGGGCTAGTCCATAATCCAGGTTTTGTGGAACACACATGACACACTGAAGATGAGGAAAATACCCACTGAGCACAAGGGTCCGAAGACATAATAGAGAGGGACTGGAATTCCAGGGAGCCGGGGTGATGATAAGTCAGTCATAGAATGCAAGTGTGTCTAAAATTAATAAAGAACTCGCACACAGTCAGAAGGACATATGGACACAGTTATTTGTGACAGTTTATTTGTAATACCGAAACACTGGGAGCAATCCAGGTCCTTCTTTAGAGGATTGGTTAAGTAGACTGTCGTGTGTGTCTAACCAAAGGACTCAAAGCAGCTGCAAAAACTGTGAAGAAGCTGTCTAGGTGCTGCTCTGAAAAGCTAGCCGGGACATAGTGTTAACTGAATAAAGCCAGATCCAATAAATCCAATAAGATTTAATATCTATAGTCCTCACTCTCAGACCACAATATCATGAAACTAAAAATCAATATATATAATCAGTACACCAATTTTCTTTGGGTATTTAAGAACTGATTTGTAAATAATCCGTGGATCAAAGAAGAAATAATATTAAAATTGTAAAAATATTTACAATTGAATCATAACTAATACTTTATATAATAAGTAGTGGGATACACCTAAAATGGTCTGTAGAGGGAAATGGTTAACCTTATACAATGTATTTTAAGAGTAGCTTGTATAAGGGCCCCTGGGTGGCTCAGTTGGTTGATTGTCGGCCCTGGGTTTCAGCTCAGGTCATGAGCCCGGGGTCCTAGGATGGAGTCCCGAGTTGGGCTCCCTGCTCGGCAGGCAGTCTGCTTCTCCGTTTCTCTCTGCCCCTCCCCCTGCTCGTGCTCTCTCTCTCAAAAATAAATAATCTTTAAAAAAATGAATTAACATGTGAATTATATCTTAATAAAGCAGTTACTTAAAAAAAAAGTAGCCTGAAAATGAAGGAGCTGAGCCTCCAACTCAAGAAATCAGCAAAAAGACAAGAGTAGACTTAAAGAGAACAGAAGGGGAAGATGATGGCTGCATCAATTAATGAAATAGAATGATCTTTGCAAAAATCAATGAGGGAGACCAACCACTGGCAAGACTGCTAGAGAGAATATGAAAAGGCTCGAATGACTGTATGAGGGACGAGCAAGGTGTCATCGCCGTGGTTGCTGCAGACTCTGCGAGGCTGACAAGAGGCTGTTAGGAGCAAATACATGCCAATAAATGAGATAATTTAAAAGAAACAGAAAAATTCACCCCGGAATTGTATCTGTTATTTGAGAGATAACGGGCCATTGATAACAGGCTTTTCAAGATGAAGCAGATGAACTTACTGAAAGGAGGACGCTGAGGAGATGGAGAAAGAACAACCCGGCTGAGGGAAGAGGCAGGGAGGCTGTGGTCCAAGGGCAGCCAGGGCAGAGCACCATGGAGCGTGGTAATTGGCCGTGAAGCCCACCAGTGTGGCAGTGAAGCCTGAGGGAGCCCCATGCGGGACAGCGCAGGTCTCTGGTGGCCACGTTCCCCGGGCCTCAGTGTGGCTTCAGGAAGGCCTTCCCACCTCTCATTCAGCGAGGACCCCTCCTCCTCCTCTGCCCTGGGTTGTTGTCCTCTCTGCTACCACCTTCTGTGCAACTCCCATGGGCCCTTTCTGTCTGGGTTTACTATCTCCTTCCTTCCCTGGCCAGTGAGAGAGTCGACCCAGACAATGCCTATGGTTATGACCAACACCAGAGCTCTCCCAGTCTGAGTTGTCCTATCTCCTAGTAGCTGTGGGAGTCGGGAGTTAGGAATTGTTTGGCTATTTCGCTGGTGCCAGGAATCCAAGTTGTAACAAGCAAGAGGGGAGTGGCGGTTTTCACACTGTGTTCCAAAGAACCCCAGGATACCGAGAAAGCTTCACAGAGGTCTGGGAGGGGTGAAGGGAAGCCCAGGCATGGAGCTTAGGCCTCCTGCCGGAGTGTCGTTATGAAGCTTGCCAGAGCTGTTTTATATTCTTGCGAAAGTTCTTTTACAAAAAAGACTCAACTCTAAGCAATTTTTGAAAATCCCTCACCATGTAAACTACTGTCAGAAAATAGGCCTCAGGGCACTGACGGTTGATGTCTGGGGTTCCCTGCTGAGACTCAGGTCCAAGGGAACATCTGCTCTGGGCCCATTTATCCACTGTGGGTTGCGGAGCCCAAGAATGGCCTGTGTTCGGTTTGCATTTGCTACGAGACCGGCATAGCACTTGAAGGATCCTGAAGATTGTCACTGATCTCCTCAACATCATTCGAAGAGCCTTAGAAGAACATGAGCCATCCTTGACATGGCCTTTGGCAGAGGTTTCTGAGTTTGCTGGGCACCGGCATCATCAGCGTCTACTGTGCTCTTGATCTTGTATGACGTCTATGGGGAGAAGGACGTGGGCATTGGAGGTGGGTTGGGGGAGGCACGCTGACACGAGGGAAGAACAGGCCAGCTCTTGAAGTTCACTTGATGGGAACAGATGGCTGAATGATTCGAGAAGAATCAGCAGCATTTTGGGGTCCGAATTATGGAGAGAAAAGGCGTCAGGTAGCCAGGGCCCTGGAAGAGTTGTCAGATAGAAGGGTTTGGATTCCCATGTGGCTGCCAGAGGCAGAACCATGAGTTGTGAGGGAGTGGAAAGGAGAGGAGGACACATCTTGGCCTCTAACATTGCCAAGCCAAATCCAACTGTAGGAGCTGCCCTGAGGACTGGCTGAGCTCCTTCACGAGGCATGAGCTTCCCCCCCTGCAGATGTTCAGAGTCTGGACGATTCCTGGCGACACTGAGGAGAGAATGGGTGATGGAGGGTGGGGTGGGCAGGCAGCTGTGTGCTGCCCGTGGCCCCTCTAGCCCTCCAGCGTCTGGTTAGGAGCGAGTTTCAGGTGAAGACTCGGGTACAGGGAAGGTGTGGGGAGAGAAGCCGGCAGGGTCTGGCCTGGTCAGAAGGGGCTTTCTCGGGCCTCCTCGGTCAACCTCAGAAATACCGGGGGGGACCGCTGTGCTCAGGCAGCCTCTCCTGGAGCCCTGGGTGGTGTGGCGAGGACGCGACAGCACATAAGGCTTTGGTGAGATCACAGTGCCCCTGGGTGTGAGATAGCATCAGGAGATGAGTCTGGGCCCCGAGGCCCAGGGTAACCAGTAATTGGGGCCATCACACAGGCCTGGCTTCCTGGGCTCTGTACCTTCTAAGCAGTGCTCTGAGTGAAAAGCGCATTTATGAAATGCCCCATTCATTTCCTGCTAGAGATCCTATCTTCATCCCGAGTTCTTGCCTCCTGGAGAATTAGCTGATTCTTTTGAAGCCTCCGCTCTCTCTGAAGATGCTAAAGGAACTTTGGAGGGAGGAACAATTTCCATTTAGCAAAGCAAACCGTGTGCTCTCCATATACTTTCTTAAATATGCTTCTTTGCTGGTTTAAATATCTGATGTCAGATACTGAGCCAATTCAAAACCACATCATTTCCTATCACATATTTTGGTTGATCTGAGAGAGGAAACTTAAAAGCTGTGAAAATGATCTGAAGCACCGTCAGGGCTGTGTCGCCAGCGGTAGAAAGTGGCTGGATTCTGATATCACGGATGTCAAGCTGTCTGAGATGCTTTCGTCTGCTGTGGCTGGGTGCTCCCAGGCTAGGTGCTCCAGCCGAGAGCACCCCCTGAGAAGTCTGGGGAGGACAGAGACAGGGCATGGAGTCATGTCTTGGCTTCGGCTAAGGCAGCCTTGTGGGTAATCACCCGTGCCCCCCCAGCCCACAGGAATGGTTAACGGTATTCAGCACTGCTTTCAATGATCTGTCCTCTAAAGATAGGAGGATCAGTGAAATCGCCATCCCTGGAATTGGGTCATCGGCACGGTCCCTGGCCTGGACCCAAGGACATTCTTCCCTGTCAGTCATGACATTTCACTGGCTGGAATGCTGAGTGTACCGGGAAGAGAACCAAGGCTTAGAAAGTAGGAGCTTTGATCCATAATCCCACGTGAGCCCTGAGTTTTGGTGCGATGGGTGATGGCTGGCGTGATTGTGTGCTCACCAGCCTTGGGCTGGGCCGAGCCCCAATCAACCAAAAGGGGGACAGAGAACCCCCTTGCTCCTGGTGCTTTCCTGAAGTCCTAAGGGCGGGGCGGGGCCTGGGTTTCAGGGCCAGGACATCTGCCCCTCGGGCACACTTGGGATGCTGGCCATCGAAGTGGCCTGAGCGTGGAGAGCAGATGACGTCTCTGAAGTCACAGCGCAAGTGCTGGGCAGACAGTCACCTTGCTCCAGAACAGTCCCTCAGAGAAGCGAGGCCAGTTGACCTCTTGGTGGTTCTCTCTGACTCTCTACCTTGTATTCAAGGGAAGGATCCAGAGACCCCTGGGCTGCAGGCCACTGGAGGGCAGAGGTGGTGTCCTGAGCTCAGGAGCAGGGCCTGGGTTGCCTCTGTCCTTGGCACATGGCAGGGCCTCAGGGAGCGTTTGCTAAATGAAGCCCTGGGGTTCCAGAAGGCAAGAACTAGCTCCTTATTCTCCATCTCTCTGGGCCATTGCAGGACCTGGCACGCAGCGGGAGCTCTGTGTGGCTGACTCCGTGCTGGCCGGGTTTCCCACCTCCCTCATCTTGGGGGACAAGGCAGGGTCCCCTTCTGGCACAGCACTGCTGATCACCACTAAGTTCCAGCACACCAAGAGGAGCTGTCTCATTCGGCACATGGAGTGGGTGTGTCGCCTTCTGAAGGCTGGGGGGACTTGGATGGCTGTGGGGTCACACCCTGTGCCAACACTTCTCTCCAAGGCTCATGGCCCAGATGGCTGGCCCGCAGCCCCCTGACATTTCCCTCCCTCGGAGCAGAAATAGAGCCAAAGCAAGCCAGTCAGTGTACAGGGAGGGGGGCTGGGGCCAGGAGTTGGGGCCAGGATGCTGCCCCGCTGTGCCACACAGGGTGGAGAGAGGCCTCCCTCCAGAAGGGCTGGGAGAGGCAGCTCTGGGTAGCACAGCCCCGACCCGGGAAGGAGTGGGGAAGGCAGGGGACACCGGGGAGGAAGAGTCCCATGTCCCCAGTGGGGAGTCCCCATTCCTCTTGGGCTCGCCCCTCTCTGTGCTCGGTCTTTGGCCGGGGACAGCCCATGGGAACTTCCCTATCTCCTGCTGCCGGTGTCCCGAGGACCGGGGCCCTCTCCTTCCCAGCTAGAGCCCGCACTGTGCTTACAAGTGTCTCCCCCATCCCTGGTGCTCTCCTCTTCATTCTTCACAGACATTTGTCCACTAAATCTTGTACGTCTAAATGTGTCTTGGTGTCTGCTTCTCGCGCGTTCCCGTGCCTGCTGCTTCTCTGTGTCACCCTTCAGTGAGAGCTGCCTGTGTCATGGGGAAGGAAGGCACTACTTCAGCTAAAACTCGTGTCCTCTACCACCTGGTAAGGGACCTAACAGCTGCCAGAAACTTCAGGGGTCATGGACTGCCCCATCTCACCTGGGGTAGGAGCCGGTGACAGGCAGTCATCTGGACCCTGCTTGAACATCTCCAGGGACAGGTCCCTCACTACCTCCTCTGTGAGTCCACTGGAAGGCAATACAAATTGCTAGAAAATTCTTCCTGACGTTGGTCAGTCCATAAGATGCCTAAATCCCTCCTCCAGTGGTGTGACCGACAAAGGTCATTCATTCATTTCTTCTTTCTTAAAAGGAGCGTTACCCATGAGACCTCCCTCATATGGAGCAGGTGATTGACCCCGCCCCAGTCCAGGGCCTTTGCTCTGTGCAGGGGTGGCTTGACAGAGGAGAGCCTAGATTTGGGGGTGGCAGGAGGTAATGAGAGAAGAGGAGGAATATCTCCGTGAAGGTTTCTGCAGCAGGCTGATTGCCTCAACTTTCTCTTTGTAAATGAAATAGCCCCCCTTTCACTAAAGAGAGAAAAGAATCTGTAGGCTCCTGCCCTGTGGGCCAGAAGTCAAGCCTGAGCTCAAATACCCGGTTGTGTGATCTTGAGATAAAACTCAAATCCTCTTGTTTAAAGTAGGGTGCTATTACTTACCTCACAGACCTCTTCGAGGATTAGATCTCTGGATGTTTGGTGAAATGCGCTTTGAGGAAGGCAAGCACGAGCTAAAGCCGCAGTGAGCTAAAGCTCACAGCTAAGAGCTATTGGGTTTGGGTGTGAGTTTGGAGGTGTATGTGCATGGTGGGCTGAATGTAACCCCTGAAAAGATATGTTCATGTTCTAATCCCAAGAGCCTGTGCACGCGACCTTATTTGGAAAAAGGGTCTTTACAGCTGTCATTAATTTAGAGATCTTGCAATGAGATCATCCCAGATTATCTGGGTGGGCTATACGTCAGGAACCAGGGTCCTTATCAAAGACAGCAACGGTCCCAGCCCAGACCTCAGTCAGGTGACGGAAGGAGCTGAGAAGGGTCTGTGTCCAGACCAGACCGCAGAGTTTAAGTGATGATGAGCAGATCCTAACAATCCGATCCTTCCCACCAGAGCCATGGCACAAAAGGCCTGTTTGCTTTTGACATTCGTGTCTTGGTAACTGGAAAAACCACATTGTGAAAGCAAAAAGCGTCATGAAATGAATGAAACATCATGTAACATCTTGTATGTGTGAAGAAAAAAGGATAAGCCACGTGAACGTTGACAGAAGCCCGAGTTTGGAGAAAGGTCCCATTCATCTCGAAAAGATGGAGAGAGCCTGCCTGCCAGCCTTCCCCCTTCCTGCCTTCAAAACAGATTTGTTAAGCTCCGAGTTTGTGCCAGGCTTTGTGCGAAGCATTGGGGACATAGCTGTGGCCTAGAAAGACGGACTTCTTCCTGCCTGGGCCTGCAGCCTGGGAGAGGAGACAGGCATTTGACAAAAACTTAGATGCGTCCTTTTAAATGATGGCAGCGCTAACTGTTCTGAATTGCCTTGGCGCCTGTGTCCAAATTCGGTGACCAGGTCCCTGTGGGTCTATTTCTGGGTTCTCTACCATTCGTTGGCTACAGATCTGAGTGTCCCCCTTTGATCAATTCTATACCGTCCCTCAGCCGCAGAAGGTCTTTAAGTCAGGGCCTGCACATCCTCCAACTTTGCTCCTTTCCAGAAATTGCTTTGGCTCTTCTGGCCCCTCTGTTTGCCTAGCTCCACTTTAGACGCAGCTTTGCAGAATCAATAAACCATCTATCAAGTCCTCGGAGCGAAAGATTTTCCATAAACCAGGTGTTAGCAATCCAGCCCTATGTTCGGCCACAGGCAAATGATGGAAGAGGCAAAAACTAGTTGCTTTTTTCCCTTTTCTTAGGTTTTTGGTTTGTGGGAGTTTTGTTTGTTTGTTTGCTTGTTTTTACAAGGCACTCCGAGATTCTGTGATCCCGTCACAGACCATTTGAGGTGGCAGAGCCGCCCAAACCATCCTTTGTGTATTGTTGCTTCTTTCCACGTGTCCTTACTAACCAAGTTGTGAGGGAAGCTGGAGACACGATACTGGCCTCCATAACAGGATTTGGAGGAGAGTGGGAGAGGAAGAAGCCACGTGGGTGCCTGTGGCCTCTGTCTGTGTGGTATGGACCTGCAGGCGCAGACCGACAGATCCATAGACCCCACGCCCCCACTCTGGCGGCCGATAGCCCGGGCCCAGGGTGGCAATGTTCATGCAGAGATCTCGGGGACGGCAGGCCAGGCGTGTGTGGCTGACTCCAAGATGAGAGCAGGTATTGTGGTGCTAAATCAGGCCAGGCAGGGAGGCTGCCTCTCTCCCAGGGAGCCCGCATGGACCTTGCCACGCTCGGAGCTGGCAGAAACCTCCTTGCTCTCTGTGTGGTCTGCAGCAGCTCCGGGTCTGTCCTGCTGTGTTCTGACTGTGCCCTGCTCCGCCTGGAAGGGCCTGGGCAGGCAGGCAGAGCTGCGAATCACCCTCCCCGAGCCCTCACCCTGGGGAGACATGCACCCGGAGACAGAGAAGGATGTCTGGGATCTCCCAGGGAAGACAAATGAGGAGGCCGACACCAGCATGAAGCTACCAAGTTGGCCGACAGGCTGGCCAGAGCAGCCTGGTCCTCCACCCCTAGGGGCGGCCGGGAGGTCCTGAGAACTGGAGGACAAGATTCCTGGCCTCCAGAGTCTCCTGTCTTGCTGAGGGAAGGAGAGGGGGCCTTCCCAGACAAGGGATCTAAGAATGCTCCCCACCAACACAGGGCAGTGGCGGGCATGAGGGCAAAGGTACGGGCCTCGGGATTGAAACTGGCGTCAGTCACTGCCTGGTTCTGTGATCTGGGATGGTCACATGATTTCTCTGAGCCTGTTTTCCTTCACTGCAAAATGGGATAGTCATTCAAGCCAGTTGGAAATCAAATAAATCTAGATAGAAGAATGGGTAAGTGGACAATCCTTACAGTAGACACTGATCCAGGGCTCACTGCATGCCTGACATGGGTCTAGGTCCCAAAGCGTGAAATCACTGCATCCTCCTAACACCTCCACAGTGGAGGTGCTGTTTATTATGAGCCCACCATGCAGCCGAGGTTCAGAAAGGTAATGAACTCACTGAAGGCCAAGCGCTGGGGCTGGGATTTAACTTGGGTCTGTCTGAATCCAGAACCTTTGCTCTTAACCAGGACCCTCGTGCTGCTGATGGGGATACTCTGGGAACTGCAGAGTGTTGTAGACATCTAAAAGTTAGGGTATCCAGCCTGTTTTTCCCCCACTGTCCTCATCTGTCTTCATCTGGAAACAAGCTGTGTGGGAATAGACTGTCTGCCCGGAGCCAGCAGTGGGGAAAGCTGCCGCAGAGGACGCCCCCATGAGCACCACCCTTGTCAGTGCACCCAGAGGGCCTGGGCAGAGCCTCCTTGCGGGCAGAAAAGAGAAGGACACAGACCCTTTACCCCTGGGAGAACCCCGTGAACTTCAAGAATGTGGTCTCATTCTAGAACCAACATCCCAGGGCTCAGGAGCCTGGGTGTGGCGTCCGATGAACCAGATGTGGCTCCTTTCATGGCTCAGGAAGCCAACGGGCAGCGTTCGGTGCCTCCCAGAGCTTGTCTGAGCCTCACAGCACATGAGCCCAGGGGCCACCAGCTGATAGAGGCTAAGAGGGCTCTCGATCTGGGAATGCACGGGCCGGGGAGCAGAGGGGGCTGCGAGGGGGGCAGGGTGGGAGAGGGTTAGGGTTGGAAGTCACTCCAGAGGTCTCTAAGCCTGGCCCTCCCACCTGAGGCTGAGCCGGGGTCATTTGAGAGGGCCTGGAAGGACCATCGCCCAAATACCTCCTTCGCTGACCTGTCTCACAGGCTGAGCTCCTGCACTCAGGGCTTCCTGACTTCAAGTTCAACATTGCGCTCTAGCAACTTGTCCGAAAATGCAGACTTTCCTGGGTCCGTGGAGTTGCCAAGACCTGATGTGATGGCGTTTGGACCCAGTGTAGAGCAGGGGGTGGGCACCAGTCTGGGAGAAAGTGGAAGGAAGAGCTGTTGAAAGTGGGAAATCAGGAAGAGGGGATTTGGGCAACTTGTTGTTTTCGCCCAGAGCTGAGCCTCAGAAAGACAGGCACCTTGGAGACACAGGCTTTCTGGGGGCCTCAGATCTCCAGAGGGAGAGCCTTGCTGCTATAATAGACCGCCCTACAACTTCCAATGGCTTTGACACAGATACATTGACTTCTTTTTTTTCCCCTTTACTTATAGTTGATTATTTAAGACTATGCTTTAATGTCACGGGCTCTTCTCCACATTTCTAGGGACTCTTTTCTTTACATTTTTTTTGCCTTTGCATCAAAATTCTAAGAACAATTCTCTATACTCAAGTCACAGCCCCCTGCAACAACTCTCCAACTCAGTCTTGTCTTTTTTTTTTTTTTGAGTGTGGTACAATAAGGCATTTTCCCCACAGAGGTGGAGTTCCGTGATTCATCAGTCTTATATAATACCTAGTGCTCATTGTATCCTGTGCCCTCCTTACTGTCCCTTGACACATTTTCTTCTTACTTACAGTACAGTCTAATGCAGGGTGAGGCCTCGGCTCCACACAATCACTCAGGGTCCCGGTCCTTCCTCAGGGGCTCCTGTCCTCACACTTCTTGGAGCCTTCTCCACCCACCGATGGATGTGGCATGAGAGGGGACACTGCCTATGGGACCTGTGTATGTGCCAGACTAGGAAGAGGTGATTGTCACTTCCACCAACATTCCACCTGCTGAACTAAGTCACCAGGCCATGCCTTTTTACAGGGGTGGCTGGGAAAGGTCCTCTAGCTGTCTGCCAAGATGAAGGGGCCTGGAAGCCTTCTCCTTCCATTTAAAAATGGACCAGCACACAGTTTGGGCTACTAGTAGGGCTGCCTGGAGGAAGCAGCATCGGCTCTGGGCTGACGGTAGGCTTCTCCCTGAGAAGGGGTGGGTGCTGCGTGCAGAGGTACAGAGGTGCTCCATCCACATAGTCCCCACCTCTACTCCCCACCATGCACATTCCGAGCATAGGGGAGAGCGGATCCCACCGGCCAGCACTGGGCAGAGCAGTGTAATTTGGGAGGACTGGCGAGGGTAGCTTGCCCCAAAGATCTCAGACTGCCCAACCCGTCCAAATGAGCACAAATCTGATTTCTTCTCACAAGGACAAAAGGTGGTCATTTTGTGAGTCGGGAAGGTGCTTTTATAGCTAACAATTACATATTCATTGAGGAAAGGTAATAAAAATCATTCCTCTCCTCATTTACTTGGATGTGATTTTTCTGCCATCATCATGGAATTACTGGTAGTTTTCAGTAGCTTTATTAAGAATACATGGAGCCAAAAAAAAAAAAGAATAAATGGAGCCACCGTTTCTCAGTTGCCACATCCATTCAAATGTGCGAAAAGTGTCTCGTTAGGGAGGGACAGTGGGGAGCAGAGGGGCCTTTTCTTGGAGAAGACTCTGGCAATGCCCAGGGCACATTTGTCAGGTTGTTTGGAATAAAGCGTTTGCAGCCACCTTCAGTGTTGGTCTCACGCTGAGCCCCTTCCCTCCCACCTCTGGGCACCAAGTGTCTCAGAGAAGGTGTCCCCGGGGCTGGGCTGAAGGCAGACCTGCTTGTGGTCTGAAGGGCTGGGAAAGGACCCCCAGAAAAGCACGAGCTGACCTGTTGGGTCTTTCCCCCCTCTCTCCACTCTCCTCAATGGCTGGGGGTGGAGATCAATATTCTTTTCCCCTGAGTTCATTTAAAGTGGCAGGGACTGTTTCAAAAGACAGAATCTGTGACCACTTGGTACCACCTGTGCCCAATTATTCATAAGGAACTCAGCACGCATTGCTGAGGAGTTTGGGGACAGGGACACCATGGACGTCTGCTCAGGCTGTTCCAGGGCGGTGTCGCTCACACAGACGACAGTGTGAGCCAACTCCATGGCTCAGGGTGGGTGCCCCCCTGCAGAACGCAGCACACAGCCAAGGGTCCCAGGGAGGCCACCAGGAAGCCCCTGGCTGGTGCTGACCGGGTTTCTCTGTTGTCAGCTGCCAACACGTGGCCAGCAGCATTCCGACGTCAGGACCTGGGAGCCATCCACACGTGCTCCTCGGAGAAGCTGCCCTGCGCTCAGAAGAGGTGAGTGGTCGGGATGGTCTCCTCCTCCGGGAAGTGAGGGTTCCTGGGATAAGCGGGAAACCCCACCTGACGCATACACATCTGGGGGCCCCAGAAGGACAAGGGTTTTGGGTGGGCCTTGAGAGCCGATGGGGGGTGGGGGGATGGCAGACTTTGATGCCAGAGCCCAGGCCAAGAGCCTGCAGGTGGAGCCTGAAGCCCGACCCCCAGGTTGGACAGACTTCAGCAAGCTGGTGAGGAGAGTTTCCTCTCTCGCTTATAATCATTTAACATACATTGGGCCCTTTCCTTGTGCCAAGAACTGTGTCCGTGCACTGTATTATCTCAGGAAATCCTCACAGGGCCCCTTGCAGAAGGTACTTCTATGACTTTCATTTTGGAGATGAGGAAACTGACCCCTGTGATCTTGGCCCAGATCCCCAGCCTGAGTCTGGTGTGACTGTGATTTTAACCCAGTCCCTCTGGTCCCAGAACCCCATCTCAACCATTATGAGCCTCTGAATTCAAGGTTAACTGAACAATAGGAGAGCAGGGTTGAAGGAGGTGGGTGTGAGATGTCTAGGTGCATCTGTCTGGAACACCCTGATTCAGCCATCTTTGGACTCCTTGATGTCCTTCCGTCCCTGCCTCCTTTCCTCTCCACACTCCGCTCATGCTTTTTCATGCCATTCCCCTCCCTTCCCACCAGGCTAGTCCTTAACCCCCTGCCTCGGAGCAGGGGCACTCTTTCCCAGAGCCCCACTGTTTCCTGTCCAACAAGAACGAATCTTGCCTTTCAGCTTGAGTGCCAAGTTCGCCGCGTAGTCTCATTGCCCTCATGTATTCATTCAACACTTGTTGAGCGCCTGTGCTGCATCAGGAACTGCTGTAAGCCCTGGGATTCAAAAATGAATCAAGGTGGTCCCTACAATTAAAGAGCTCCCTGTCTAGTTGGGGAGACAGACCAATGAGTAGAATGGGGTAGACCAGGTGCCCCTAAAACAGGGCTCTTGAAATCGACGTACTGATGAGCCACTTGAGGACCTGCTGAGGATCCAGTTAAAATGTCTGGGGGGGGGAACCTAACATTCTGTCTTTCCAACAAGCTCCCAGGCACTGCTCCTGCCCTGCTGAGGACCACCCTTTGTGTAGCAAGACCCCTAGGACTTCGGATGCCATGACAGGAATGTCCTCCTGGTGCTAAGAGAAGGGACTCAAAGAGAGATGGGAGTCTGGACGGGAGCTGAGGCCTGAGCTATTAGTACTGGCCAAAGCTAAGGAGGAGGAGAGCTCTGTCACCTCTCAGAAATGAAATGCATTCAAGACAGCATCAAGGGGCTGGGATGGTTCTAACCTAACCTGGGATAGATATTCTGTCCACCCTGCCTTGACTTGTTCTGAACAAGTTGCTGAGGCTTCTGGGAAGCATGAATATTGGGCCAGGAGGTGAGCTAAGGTCCCCTCTATTTTTTAGTAATCTAAAATTCCCACCACAAACAGCAGAAGAATTCCATTCTTCTCAGGGACAGTCCCTGAGCTTGGTAGGCAGAGGGACCTTAGAAATGATACATTCAACTCCTTCATTTTGAAAAGAAGAAAACAGGTCCCAAGACAAGGGAGTAGTTTTCCAAGATTATGTGGTGGGTTGGGCCCAGAACCCAGACCCCAGACTCCGGAGCTCACAACTGCCTGGTCTGTGCTTTTCCCTTAAGGACCCTGCATCCTCACACAGCTCCAGGGGGACCTCCAACTTCCTCCACAATTCCAGGGGGCTCCATCCTCCTCCCACAATTCCAGGGGGCTCCATCCTCCTCCCACAATTCCAGGGGGCTCCATCCTCCTCCCACAGTTCCAGGGGGCTCCATTCCCCTCCCACAATTCCAGGGGGCTCCATCCTCCTCCCATAATTCCAGGGAGCTCCATCCCTCTCCCACTGTTCCAGGGGAGCTCCATTCCCCTCCCATGGTTTTGGGGGGGCTCCTTCCTCCCCCCACAGTTCTATGGGGCTCCATTTCCTCCTCTTTTCTATAAAAGTCTTCCCCATGGAGTTGTGCCCCAGGGGTGCAGCCTGCCATGGTCCAGAGCTGCCATTCAGAATGAGACAAGTAACTAAATAACTGGTCTGGGAGAAGTTAGCAAAAGCCCTTCTGTGAGGAGCTGGTGACAGTCAAAATAAAGTATTCCCAGCCTGCCAGCTTGGGTTCTCACGAGAGAAATTACAGAGCCCTAGCAATGATCATCACAGAGACTTTGGCGTAAGCACAAAGTCTCTCTCTGTTAATCTCAAGTGATGCATGCGAGCAGCCCAGCTTCCCTGGTGCTTTAAGAACAAGAGCGAACGGAAGCTGTCCACCCGCCCAGTGCCTTTGCTGAAGGTGCGCCACCGGCTGCAGGAACCCATCAGTGGTACAGACACTGACACGCGTCTGCCCCACAGGAACTGGCACCAGGGCTCGCGCAAACTCTCACTAATGTGCGTTTCACATGGACACAATCGCAGGCACCTGCCCGATACCTAAGTGCTGGGAAATCCTGCAGAAGGCCCTGGGCACAGCGGGTGCTCAACAGTCACCCTGTGGGAACCCTGAAAGTTAAACCAGCACCCCCTGCAAGCTGAACCCATATCCTTTAACAAAATGAGCCCACCTCAGCCCCAGAGGATGCACCGGGCTGATCTCATCCACTGTTTTAATTACCGCGTGGCACAGTTGGTGGATAGAGGGCTGAAGCTTGAGTTGCACAAATGCAGAATTTCAAAAATGTCAACCAGCTTTAATGGCCATTGTGATCAGAACGCTTTGGCTAAATAAGCAGATGTGGCAAGTGACGCCAATGAGCGCCAAGCATACCAGAAGCAATCACCCTTGTACTCCTGCTTTTGGCTACTGTGTAGGCCAGCCCTGCTATGACAAAGGGGTGACAAGTCCCTGTTCTTCCCCGGCTCCCCCAGCTGTAGGCCCTCTGCCTGCTGGCTTCCGAAGGTAGGTCCCAGAAGAGGCAGCCCTCTAGTCTTGGCTCTCACACGTACCCAGAGCTGGGCAGGCAAGCCTGGGGTGGGCTGTGAGCTGGGGTCTCTGGGTCCCTACTCCAGCTCTTGGCCGAGTGATCATATCCTTGGTAAGCCTTCCCTGACCTCCCACCGGTCTCATCATAACATCAACTTCTCCTTCCTGGCTTCTTCTCTCCTTCCTTTCTTCTTCCTCCAGAGAGAGACACAGTGAGAGAGGGAACACAAGTAGGGGGAGTGGGAGAGGGAGAAGCAGGCTTCCCGCCGAGCGAGGAGCCCGACGAGGGGGTCGATCTCAGAACCCTGGGATCATGACCTGAGCCGAAGGCAGATGCTTAACTACTGAGCCACCCAGGTGCCCCTTGTTCCTGGCTTTTGTCATAGTTGCAGTTTCGGGTGAATTTGTGTAGTTGTTCATTTAACGTCACTCTTCCAAGGAACTGTGTGCTCTGTAAGGTCAGGTAAAGTGATGGTTCTTACTCAGCACTGCGCCAAGCCCCGTTTGGCCGAATGAATAAATGACTGAATGAATGGATCTCTGAACTTGTAAAGTGTCTCTTGTCCTTGATCCCTTGAGTTAGGCCTGGCCGCCCATGAGGCTGCGCTGGGGAGAGAACTTCTCTCCGTTGTTAACTATTGGGCATGTACTGTTCCCCGGCGAATAGGCTCAGGACAGAATGGCTGTGGTTATGGAAGGAGATGTGAGCCTCAGCCCAGAAGGCGGTCCTGGGAGAGGCCTGGCGGTCAAGCGGGAGCCCAGGGTGCAGGGCACTGAGCAGGGAGGTGTGTGAGCCGCCAGAAACCTCTGGTTCAGGTTTCCATTTCATAAACGTGATGACGAGGCAAGCAGGTACAGCTGGAAGTTTGCATATGTGTTTTTAAATCCATGGTTTTAATATCATAAAATTAATGAAGGAGGAGAAGAAACCCGAGAGGCCATTAAGAATATGAGACCCTCTTTAAGAATCATGGAAATGCAACTTTCTACAACAAGAAGATGCTGTTTCTATCCATCGGCTTAGCCAACAGGAAAAGTGCCGTTGTTGGTGAAGAAGTGGGGAGACCCTCATGGGCCAGGAGGGAGGAGGTAAATTGGCAAACTGCACGGAGAGCTCTTTGGGGGTAGAGGGTGGCCCTTAAAATGTGCACACCCAAGGACCCAGGGGTCGCTTTTGTCTAGGGCAGTGGTTCTCAAACTACAGTTTGCATCCAAACTACTGGGGGGTTTTGCTGAAACAGTGCCTGGCCCCAATTCCAGGGTTTCTGATTCAGTCTGACATGGGGCCTGAGAATTCTCATTTCCTCTAAGTTCTCAGGCAATGCTGATACTGCTGGCCCTGGGACCACACGGGGAGAACCACTATTTCTTGTTAAATTCTTGCTTTGTGAGCAGGAAAACATTCCCAGCGATGTTCATTGTGCCATTTCTTATAGCAAATATGAGAAAAAACCCCAAGTCCATCTTGGAGGCGAGGAGAAAGATCCCATTGCATATTACACAATGGATGTTATATGACAGTTAAGTGAATGAAACAAATAAATTTATTTCAACATGGGTAGCTCCAGAAGGATGTAAGTTGCAGGGTGTTATATACAGTCTGAAATCATTTTATTGGTAAGTTTAAAAACAATTTAAAAGGGGTGCCTGTGGGCGCCTGGGTGGCTCAGTGGGTTAAAGCCTCTGCCTTCGGCTCAGATCATGATCTCAGGGTCCTGGGATTGAGGCCCACATTGGGCTCCCTGCTCAGTGGAGAGCCTGCTTCCTCCTCTCTCTGCCTGCCTCTCTGCCTACTTGTAATCTCTCTCTGTCAAATAAATAAATAAAATCTTTAGGAAAAAAAGGGGGGGCACCTGGGTGGCTCAGTCAGTTAAGCGTCTGCCTTCAGCTCCAGTCATGATCCCCGGGTACTGGGTTCGAGTCCTGCTTCGGGCTCCTTGCTCGGCAAGGAGCCTGCGTCTCCCTCTGCCTGCTGCTCCCCCGGCTTGTGCGCTCACACTCTCTCTGTCTGACAAATAAATAAATAAAATCTTAAAAAAAACAATTTAAAAAATCCAGTTCTAAGTAATCAATATAATACAAGCACTACAACGCAGATTGGATACACATCTAATCTATAAAGCTGCCGTCTCTGGAGCAGAAGGGCGGGTACTAGGACTGGAGAAAGAGGATCTGGGGCTTCTTCAGTCTGTTGTCTTATTCTTTTAAAAAAAAAAGATCTAAATAAAAATATGATCTTTTGTCATTTCATGGTCATACATTCCTTGGGATATATTATATGGGTCCTTTTGCTTCTCTATATTCTGGCAATGAAACTTCAGAAAGAGCAAAATGCATGGTCACTCATTGTAGAAAATCAGAAAATGCAGGAAAGTACAAAACCAGAAATCACAAGCACTCACGGATCCACTGCGAACATTTTGACAGTCTTCCTGGTTTGATTTACTTACGACAAAGAAAACAGGGATCATACACACTGTTTACTTCTGTGTATCCCTCCTGCTTTTGTGGCTTAATACGATATTGTAAATAGTTTCCCACGCATCGGACTGTTTTGAGCAATGTCCTTCTATTTAGCTACATAATGATCCAATCTGTTGTGGTGTTTTAGCTAAACAATTCCCTACTGGTCTTTCAGATTTCTGGGTTTTTCACAGTTATAAATAACAAGGTGATGAATATCTTACAACATCCAGCTTTGCTCAGGTTACTTCCTGCTCTGCCTGGGGGCAGCAGTGTCCCTGAGTTTTGGGTCAAGGCAGGCGACCTTATCTGTCCCATCGGACCTGGGATGGGGTGGCTTGGGGTATGAATGACCCAGCTCTGTGTGCGGGTGGGCCTTGGGGACCTCGAAGTTTCTGGAGTCCAGCAAATCCTGAGCAATGTGTGTGGCTCATAGAGCGAGCCTGCAAGGGCCCCCTCTGCTCCATCTAGACAGGCAGACAGGTTTTTGGCATCTGTTGTGCAGGAACTGTGTGACCCTGGGGCAGGGACCTGGGGCAGTTAGAGATGACAAGGTGCGATCTAGATGGAGAGGCAGCTCCAGCCATGAAAATTCCAACTTAAGGTATCAAGTGGGAGCAAAGCCAAGGCAGGATCCCCGGAGTTCTGAGGAGGGGGTGGTCAGCTCCGTGCAGGGAAGACAGCTGAGGAGTTTTCCGGAAAGAGGTGACATCCATAGTTGGTGTTTTGTTTTGTTTTTGTTTTGCAATTTTTGTCTTTTTGTCAGCTTCACTGAGGTGTATTTCACACATCACAAAATTCAGCTGTTACAAGTGTATAATTCAATGATTTTTAGTAACTTTATTGAGTGGTGCAAGTACCCACATAAATCTGTTCTAGAATATTTTCAGCCTCCCAGAAGATCCCCTGTACCATGTACAGTTAGTCCCCACTCCCACCTCCATCCCTCGACAACCACTCATCTACTCTCTGACTCCAAATTCCCAGGATTATGTTGCAAGGGATGGAAATGGGACCTGAAGTCATCGCGGGGGAAATGCAAGAGCTGGGGACCCAGGTGTTACTTCTTGATAGCAGGAAAGCAGCTCTGTAGCCTCTCTCCAACTTTGCCACCTGGGGTGGAATTCTGAACTTGGAAGCTTCACATAGTCGACACTGCATGCCCCAGAAGCATGGCTTTGTCAGGCAACGCCTTTCTAACTTGCATGTCTTGGGTGGCCAGCTTCCTATTCTTCCCATATCTCCAAGCTTGCTCAGGTGGAGGCAGTGCTGCCCTTGACTTTGAAAACACATCTGGCGATGGCTTCTCTGGCCCAGCAGTCGCAAACCAGCTGGCCGGGGTGTCCCTGGAGGGCGTGGGAGCTCCAGATGCTGAGGCAAAGCCATGTGAACAGCACAGCAAAGGTCTGTACTTTCTTGCTGTCATCTGCCTGGGTCCCACTGTGTTGGGGGTCCTTGTGGTCTCCGGCCAACTTAGACCCAAACATCCTACGCCCTGAACACGAGAGAGGTGCGAGCAGGTCGTCTGTGTTTGATTTGCCTTTGTATGATCAGGCGTGCTTGGAGATGTTCTGGGTCGTAATCTTTACAATAACATATCTTCCCTAATTTCAAAGTAATGCGAACTCAATACAGAAAAGCAGCACAGTAAAACAAAAACTAGCTCACCTCTCTGGTCTCCCCTGAAGATGACCACTGCTGCTGCCTTTGGGGGCGTACATACTTCCTGTCTTTTTTCCCTACCTGCCTGGTGTTCTGTTGGCTTCCATGGAATCCCCAGGGCGGAAAGGTAGGTAGATGTCTTGATGATCCTATGCCAGCAGGTATCTTACTGGTCAGGGGGCCTGACCCTGCGGTTCCCGCTCTAGACACCCACTGCTTCGGGCACTTTAAATCAGTTGTTTCACCTTGATTTGAGCTTCTCCCTCTGACAATGATCCAAATACTTGGCTCTGGGGAGAGAGTCCTTCTGGCTGAAGCATTATCTACTATGTAAAGCAAGACAGACCACCTGAAGCTATTAACAGCTCTGAATTCTCTCAAGAGTATCTGGGCAGCAGCTTGCAACACATCTGAGATAATTCAATTTTTACAGAAGCTATTTCCATTAATCATTTATTAATGACTCTCCCAACTGACACAATTAAGTAGATCTAGGATTAAAAAAGAGCAGCATATTCATTTCGCAGCTATCTAATTACCCTGAAGTTCACGGGCCTGGAAGAATGTGAAAATGGCCTCCATTCTTCTCCTTTGTACGTTGCATTTCTCTCTGGGTTTGGCTCCGGCCCCAGAAGGAGGCAGCCTGTGGGGCGTGTGCTGAGACACAGGATCCCACCCCTGGGCAGGAGAGCAGAGGACAACGGGATCGGAGGGATGGCGCAGGGCTTCTCCTGCCTCAGTGTTAGGAAACTTGAGGGGGCACCCTCCCATGTAATCCTCCGCAAACTCTGTGAGTTAGAGATTCACATCCCCCTTTTGGATGTAGGAAATTAGGGTTCAAAGAGGCTGTGTGACTTCCTCAAAGTCACAACTGGGGAGCAGCAGCGCGGGGGCTGGAGTCCAGCTGGTGTGACCTCAGTGTCTTGGCACTTCCCCTAAGCCACGCTGCCAGTAACTCAGCAGCCCAGCCTGACACGCTCCAAGATTCTGCCACGGAGGTAGAAGAGCCAAACAGTGTGGATTTTCCACTGCTGTGGGAATAACGCGCTTCCCCCCACTTTTTTTTTTCAAGGAATAGAGGGGGTACTGAAAGAAACCAGGAAAGGGGAGTCAGAAATGATGGAGGCAGAAGGTGAAAAAGCCAAGGGTCTGAGTAAGCGTGAGGCAGCAGAAGCCACTGGGTCGGGGGTGGGGGGGCGGGCTGCTCCAGGGGGACCAATGGAGGAGTTTGGATGGGCTCTTGACCGCCTGCACTCCAGGGCACTGGTGTTCACAATGAGGGACACGACCCTCTGCAGGTAGCAGATGCAGCCTCGGGGGCCCGAGGAGCACTTCGTGTCTAAAGGGCCCAGTGTCCATGGTGCTCTTGCCTAGAGCTGATGTTCCTGGGATCCACTGGGCTTCACGCTGACCTTCCCTATGGGAGGAAAGCATGAGATGCCCTCACCCCCTGAGGGATGTGACACCTCCCAGGTTATAAACAAAGGAGAGGCTTAATCAAACCACCCCAAACCCTTAAGGCATAAAGCCTTTCAGGACCTACACACATTTCTGTTGAAGGATGAAACCTGGCCTTAGAAATGTGGAATCTGGGCTCCGGCTGAGAAATTCTGGATCCAGATGCCATAGAGAAGAGTGTGATGTTGGGAGTACTAACAATTTTTGTTTAAGACTTCTTTTTTTAAAAAATTAATTAATTATTTAATTATTTTTTATTAGAGAGAGAGAGATCACAAGTAGGCAGAGAGGCAGGCAGAGGGAGAGGGGGAAGCAGGCTCCCCGCTGAGCAGAGAGCCCGATGTGGGGCTCAATCCCAGGACCCTGAGATCGTGACCTGAGCCCAAGGCAGAGGCCCAACCCACTGAGCCACCCAGGCACCCCATTTGTTTAAGACTTTTAGCCCCCAAATTTAACCCTAAGGTTCTTGGAATTGTCATGTTTTTTGAGATAAACCGAAAAAAAAATACACATAAAATTTTACCTGACGTCTTTCATATTCGTGTGTGCATATTCAGTAATGTAATTAAAGTTATTTTTATCTAATTTTATCACAAATTATTTATTCCAGATATAGACAATCTTCTTCTTATTTCGTCTTACAAAATGGTTGGATTTTCTACCTATCGTTTCAAATATGCTGCCTGTGTACCAGGTTTATTTTAGTAAAATTTATCCTTTCTCTTTCATTAACTACATAGAAGAATTCGATCATAATCGCCAAAGAAATGAATGGAATTATTTCTTTAACTGAGTCCCAAAACCAACAGTAGAGTTCAAAGAAGTGTGGTTTTTTTTAATCATACTTCTCACTTAGTAAATCAAATAATTATATTGGATCAAAATCATGTAAATCTTGACCTATTTTTAGGGCACTATCTTCTATGATTTATTCCAAAATGTATTTTTCAGTAGATTTTAGGATATTCCTTGAAGTGAGTGTTACTTTTCTGATAGAAAGTAAGTCTGGTCTGGTTGATAGATTTAATAGTAAGGCCAAGTATGCCAACTCGTGTGAAAGATATTTTTCAAGGATTGGTGAGCTAAATTTGCAGTTTCTAGGTATTGTGAAACTTATTTAAAGCAGGTGATAAAAAAGCATTTTATTAAAAATATTGTATATGACAAAGATTTCATTAAAGTAAGCCAACCCTATCTGAAAATAATGGGTTAAATCAGGTGCCTCTAAGGGAAAGAGTGACAGGTCTGATTAATAGTCATTTCATAAGTCCTAACAGAACCTTTTGGTGTGCCTTCCGGAAAATGGTCAAGTGAATAACCCAAAAGACTGGGTAGCCATCCTTTGGCAGGTGGTGTAGTTTCCAGTTTTCTCTTCTCGTGTTGACTCCAAGGCAGGATTTCTGGAGTGAGTGGCACTATTTAAATTCTCTCTCTCTCTCCCTCTACCCCCCCACCCCACCCCATGGATTTGTGGATTTCATAGGTTACATGTGTGTATGAGGCGGCCATATTCCATCTTGAACCTGACAATGAGAAACTATTGCAGAGGACATTCAGAGTTTCGTTGGTCTGCCTAGAATACACCCGCCCTTCCTCTGAGCATGCTTTTTCTCTTCCTCCAACCATGTGCATAGCTTGCTGATGACCACAGACCCTTTGCAGCTCCTTCCATCAAGAAGTGAAGTTTGTTTCCTTACTTCTTTTTATTTTAATTTATATTTTACTTGTTAACATATAATGCAATATTGGTTTCAGGAGTAGAATTCAGTGATTTGTCACTTACACACAACACCCAGTGCTCATCACAAGTGCCCTCTTTAATCTCCATCCCCCATCTAGCCCATCCCCCACCCATCTCCCTCTGTCAACCCTGGGTTTGTTCCCAATCACTGTCACTTATGGTGTGTTTCCCCTCTCTCCTTTTCTTCTTTCCCCCTTTTCCATATATATGTTCATCTGTTTTCTTTCTTAATGTTTCCCTACTTCTTAAAACAGGACTTGCCTTGTGATTTGCTTTGACCTGCAGAATGTGGCAGGAGGGATGGAATGTGGGTTCCCAACCTAGACCTCAAGCAGTCTTGTGGTATCTGTTCTTGTTACCTCGGAATTCCACTGTCCCGTGAATGATAACCTGCTGGAGAGGCTGTGTGGAGACCAAGATACACTGGCTGAGAACACGCTCAGGGCTGAACACGTGTGTGAGGCCATCCGTGACCGTTCTGACCCAGCCGAGCTGTCTCCTAACTTGGTGCTGCATAGATGAGTCCGGATGAGACCAACAGAGAAAACCAGCCCAAATTACTGACGCATGGAGTTGTGAACATTTGAGTGTCATTTTAAGCCACTAAGTTTAGGGATGATTTGTTAGCTGTTGCTGAGAAATCTGTTCACGAAAATCTGTGCTCCCATTCCATACTGTGGGCTTGCTACTGGGAGGTGGCCACTCAGCCAGGGACGACACCCTCCAGCTTCCTCTGCCCTCAGGTATGGCCACATCACCGGCTCTCCCGGACAGTGTGAGCAGAAATGATGGGTGACATCGCTGGGCTGAGGCTTTAGAAGTTGATGGGCTTCTCATCTGGGGAGAAGCGATGGGGTGTGTCCTGGTGGATGGTGAGACCACAAGATCCAATGAGCACGAGTTCCTGGTCACCATGTGGGAACTTGCCCACCAGTAAGGAACACAAGCATCGGAATATCACAATGTGATAAGTAAACTTCCTTTTTTATTTTTAGATTTTATTTATTTGTCAGAAAGAGAGAGAGAGAGAGTGAGCCCAAGCAGGGGGAGAGGCAGCAGAGGGAGAGGGAGAAGCAGGCTCTCTGCTGAGTAGGGAGCCCGATACCGGACTTGATCCCAGGACCCTAGAATCATGAGCTGAGCCGAAGGCAGACGCTTAACCGACTGAGCCTCCCAGGCATCCTGATAAATGAACTTCTGTGTGTGTTGAGACTTTTGAAGTTAGGGATATTTTATTAGAGTCGGTCACTAATGCGAGAGCCCACAATGATAAATTACTGTGTCGGACACTGTTTCAAGCATGGCACGTACATTAATCCACTTCATCCTCCCTACACCCCACAAGGTAGTACTATTTACTAGCCTCACATTAACAGAGGAGGGAGTTGGGACTCTGAAAGGTGAGGCGACTCTCCCAAGGGCGCACGTCTAGAATCAAGGGGGGCTCCGGTTTGACCCAGAGAACTGTGTCCCGACCAGGGCACTTGGGGCCTGGTCCCTGCGCTGTCACTGACTCACTGTGGAATCTCAGAGGAGCCCCTTCTCTCTGGGTCCCCGTTCTCTCAGCTAGAAGGTGGATGGGAATGAGGAGGCTAAACTCTGCGATCCCTTCCACAGCTCCCACATGCCGCGTGTCTTAGGATTCGCAGGTTTAAGACGGAGACGTGGGCAAAGGTGAGTCAAGCCACGAAGGGGATTCCCAGCAGAGCAGGAATGAAAGCCTCTGCTTCTCAAGGGCCTGGAGGTCCACTCTGGTCTCCCCTCTAGTCAGTGGAGGGGGGGTGCTGCTGTGGGGCTGCAGCTGCTGTGACACCCAGACGGCAGGAGGACAGGTGTGTGTTGCGGGCACAGGGCTGTCTCTAGAGAGAACCCCAGCCCCAGGGTGCCCCTCCCCAGGTCTCCTGGAAACGTCCTACCCCACACAGGCCCTGTTCCTGTTGGCTGGGGAGGCCCCACGGAGGGCCTGGCCGGGTCAGCGCAGTGCCTCCGGGTGAGGGAGCTGCAGACAACAGCCCAAGGAGGCAGGAAGGGCAGGAAGTATACTGCCTTCCCCCCTCTGCGGCAAATGGGGAAACAGGCCAAATGAGTCACCCCAAACCGTCCGGTAAGTTGCGGGCCAGACCTGGGGCCCAGCTTTGGCTACCGGCCCAGGGCTGTTTTCCATCATCACACCGTCCGCTGGGTTTGGGCTGGGGCTGGCAAATTGGTGCCATTGAACTGTGTTTTTGTTCAAGTTTCTAGTGCAGGGAAGAATTTTGCAAATATAGCTGGAAGAAGCCCTTACTTTGGGAAATCCCATAAAAATGATCGCGGCTGGAGAGAATGGCCCTGTAGGCCTGGTGACCCCTGGGCCTTCAGCCTCCCTGTGGCTCCTGTGCGGGCCTTACTGATACCCTGTCGACTAAGGGATGGTGGCTGAGAGGCCTCTGCCTTCTGTCAGTGTCTGTTCAGTCAGATGCCTGACATGCTGAGAGCGGATCCAGGCTCTGCGATGCCGTGAGGAGCCTCCATTTCTTTCTCTTCGGGGCTATGGGGGGTAGACTAAGTGGGCTCTAAGATCCCTGTGATCCTGTTCCTGAAGAAAGGGGAAAGATATTCTGGATTCAAATTGTTTTCATCTTTAGCAAACTTCGAGGTCCAACATTTCCAGAAGAAGCCTGACAGGGAAAGAAGGGATATGAATATGCTGCTGTAATTACGTAACACATACAGGAAGGAGGTAAATCGTCCTAGACCCCAGGATGGAAGTTGGGCTATGTTCCTGACTCCTGTATTTCTTGGTTTCCTCTCAGATTTTGCTTCTTTAACTTGCTCCTGGCTCATCCATGACTGATTGAGCCTCTAGGCCCTTCCCTAGGCACATTCAGAAACAGGATCTCAGGTGGCTCCCTTTGTGCTCTGTTTGCCTTGTTCTCCAAAGCCCCTTTGCCTCTGTCCAGAGGGACAGGTAAGCTGGGTCCCAGTATCCACAGGCTGTTGTGTGGTGGAGACTCAGCATAGGGGGTGCTGTACCTGGGGAGGAATTTGACTAGACGAGGTCCTGAGTCACCTGGACTCTAGACAACTCAGATCTGAGGAGCTTTGCCTCAGCCATATTAGTCAGGATCTTCCTGTTGAATGTGACAGAAACCCAATGTACACTTGCTTAAAAACAAAGGGGAATTCTGGGTTTGGGAAATTGGGAAAGACAGGGTGGAGCGGACATTGGGCATGACTGGCCAGAGGGCTCAGCCATGTTGTCAGCTCTCTTTGGCCAGTGCTCAATTATTTCCCTCCTTATGACTTGTCTTCATTCTTTTCTACTATTGGTAGGGATATTTTGGGGGGGGAGGGGAGAGGGAGAGGCAGGCTGCAGAGAGCCTAGTGGGATTCACCCCAGTGAAGGCCCTAGAAGAAAGAGACCTCAGTGTCTACAAGGCCCAGGGAAGGCTCTGATGGGCTGCTTTAGACCACGTGCCCACCTGTGGGCACAACGCCATATCCAGGCCAGGTTAGCGCCACAAGGGAGTGCCACTGGTAGTCAAGTAGAATCATGGGGAATGGGTCTCCTGGGAGGGGCGGTTTTGTAGATGAGGGGATATTTTTATCAGGGAGGGGGTCAGAGGGATATTGTGGGAGAGACCAAACCACAGGTATCCGCTGAAGACATTGTACCAGGCGGTGTCCAGAAAGGGCAATGGAGAGAATTTAGTAGAGAGGCCTGTGAGCCATAAAGCTGATAAGCAGGTGAGGGGGCACCCCCACGGTGGAACAGAGGTAGCAACTGCGGGAAGCCCGCACCGTTCCTATGGCTGTGGGAGCAAAGGGGACCCTGAGAAACCTGAGGAGGCACCCTGCAGAGATGACACTCAGCTTGGGGGAGGGAGGACACAGGTACCAGGGTGCCAGCCAGCTGTTGACAGCGTCTCTCGGGGGGGGGGGCAGGGCGGGCCGAAACCGGTTCCTCCAGGGTTGGAAAAGCGGCAAACGGGACTCAGCCACTATTTGGGGCTGCGGGTAACAGTTGAAAGGAAGGCACGTGCAGAAACAGGAAGCCCGCAGGAAGCACAGGCGGAACAAACAGGAAAGAATGAGGGGTCTAGCGCCCCCTGTCGGCGGGGCCTAGCAGAGCCAGCGGCCAATGGGCTCTGTGCGTGCACAGGAACACGCGGGACCAGCGGGCGGGCTCCTCGCAGGGCCTGGCTCTGCGCCTTTCCGGGCAGGGGTGCCCTAGCAAGCGGGGGTTGTGCCGAAATGGGCTGTATGGCAGGAGGCTGCCTAGGGCTGGTGCGGCCCGGGCAAATCGGCAGCCCTCCCTGCCCAGCCCTGGGAGCTCTGTCTTGGGGGGAAGGGAGATTGATTCTCGGCTCTTCCTGGAGCCCTGAGTGGGGCCAGCAGCAAGGAGGTGTGTCGACCACTGTCCTGTGAGCAGCCCGAGGCAGGGTCCACCTGCGCCGGGTGGATGTGCCCACACCCCTCTCCTCATTCTCACCCACTTTCTAAAAAGGTCAGTAGTCGGGTCCCAGGCCCACTCCTTATAGGCCATGTGGCTTTAAGCACGTTATTGGACCGTTCTGAGCCAGGCTCGGTTTCCCCAGAATACCCTCTTCAGGCCCTTAGTCCCACTACCGGGAGACAGGAAGAGACCCTCAGTCCCCTCCATGCCATGTCCTTTCCCTCCGCCTGCCCCTTGCAGGACTGATAATTTAGCATAATACTTCATCATAATTATACTTTGAAGGGCCGTGTGGCTCAGAAAATCGGAAGTCCTAGGACAACTAGAGTGGTAGGACCGTGGCTGGATGATGCGGGGTACCCTGGTGGGAAGAGGGGCCGCGGGAGGGGAGAGGCGGTGAGGAGGGGAGAGGCCGTGAGGAGGGAGCCTGAAGAAAGCAGAACAGATGAGCTCAGCCCAGGGCTCTCAGCGATCTCCAGATCAGCTGAGTGTGTGAGCAGGACTGTAGGAGAAGGCCTGAGCCTCCCCGCCTCCTGCTGCTGCAGGACGGAACAACAGGGGGACGGGCCCCGGGGGGTAGTTAGGGACCCGCAAAGACTTAATGCAGCCTTGTGTTCCATACAGAAAAAGCGCTCCGACGTGAAATGCTACCTTTTAGCTCCAGTCTGGTGCTTCCAATGTTCTGGCCTGGATTAAAGGTTTTTCTGTGCAAGTTTATCTCCCTCATTAACCTTGAGTTCAAGGTATGGGCCATGTCTCATTTTTCTCTGGTGGTGCTGGGCCTAGAGACTTTGTGGGGTGTATCTGGAGACCACGGTCAAGGCAGGGTGAGTGTTAGGGGAACCCGTGGTGGCAGCGTGGCCTAGGTCGTGGGGGAGCCACTGGGCTGTGAGCTGAGTGAGGCGGCAGCACGAGTGGTGGCAGATGTGACATTTCCCAGTGAGAGGCCCTGGTAGGCAGGTGGGAGAGATCAAAGCACTACGCCCTCTTTCCCAGCCGGGAAGATCACCAAGAGCCCAGTGCCCCCCAGGGGAGGCTAATTGGGTCCTGCAGACTGACGGGGTTCCTGCACCCACAGGGCACCCTCCCAGCCAAGGAGCACCTGCTCCCTCAAGAACCGAATTTTCTCTTGTTGAATGCAGCCCTCAGGTGAGGAATGGTTTGTACTCTCTCCCTTCCCTTTCCCTTTCCCTCCGTTCTCTTCCCCTCCCTTCCCCTCCCGTCCCCTCCCCTCCCCCTCCCTTTCCTTCCTTTTTTCTGTTCTGATTTGTAATGAGCCAGTCTCGAAGGAAGATTCCAGGGCTTGGCAACTTTTAGAAACTAGGGCTGGGGTGGGAAATGACAGTCAGTCCAGTCAGCACCTGACTCCCTCCGACTGCTCACCTGCCCATCCATCCACCCCTCTCAGAACTGGCAGAGAAGTAAGCAAAAGCTACTAAAATCCAAAATGGATTAAAGAACGCATTGGTTAAGAAGTTCCAAATCCTTCTCCATTCCACTGAAGATGAGCTTTCCAAGCTTCATGCTGAGAGAAATGGAATCATTAAAAGAAAATCATTAGAAAGTATATAACTAATATATTACTTTCTCAGAGATTTTAAAAGCATGTTTACACATTTAGAGCAATACAGTGTTAAGGGTTTTAGAAAACATGCACAGACAGATATGAGAGAGAGGGAAAGATGGGGGGGGCAATTTTCAGAGCAGAAAGAAGCCCCTAGAGATCATTCAGTACCTCTGGTTTTATGGCCCAGGAGAGTGAGGCTCAGAAAGGGAGAGTAGCTTATCTAAAGTCACACAGCTCACTGACAGGTCAGTACAGTAGGTCAGCAGGGGCTAGGTCTCCCAAGAATTAGGTTAAGACTTGTCCTACTTGGTCTGGAGGTGTCAGACCAGCTGTGCAGGTGGGAATTGTTGAGGGGGTCTGAGGAATAGTGATTCTGGAAGATTCCCTGGGCCTGAACCTGAGGAAAGGGGGAGCAACTGGCTAAGAGGTGTGGAAGGGTGAAGGCACAGCAGATAGCAGTGAACATTTGATCGGTAGAAGCAGAGCCTCCTGGTCTCAGCTACTCCTTTTTTGTAGCCAGGAAAGAGGGATGTGAGTTCCCCTAGGCCCTGAATGTCTGATGACAGGAAGTGATGGGGGACTCAGGTCCCTGCACTCATTAATGAGTCTGCTTTAAAAAAGAACGTGGGCCGAAGGGGAAATTATCACTCTTGTGCTGCCTGTCACATGCTTCCATCTTAGCTTCTAGAACAGGCTGCAGCCCTTACTATGTTTCTGGATTCATCTCCTGCACTAGATCAGGAGCCCTTTCAGGTCAGAGGGGGTGTGCATGTCTCAAGGGCAGAGGTCCACCCCAGCTGGGAGGGAATCATGTCCCTGGCCCTGTGCAGAATTGCCGTGCGTGGTGACAGGGAGAAGTAGATTGACTTTTGGTCAGTTCTGTCACTGTTTTATGTTCTCTACAGACAGTGCACCTCCCTCCTTTTGTACCCATGGGGGGCTGCTCTCACTGCCACAGACGGATCTCTGTGGGGTCGTCTGCTGACGGCGGGGCTGGGTCCCATGGCCAGCCCTGGATGAAGGGGTAGCTGGTAGAGCAGGTATTTCTCATTCCCAGCCTCTTCAGTGGATGGTGACAAGGGAGGGGACGGCCAGGCCGCCGTGTCCTTCAGCCCTGTCCCCCACCGGTGGGGCATGAGTCCTAACAGCTGGAAGTCCAGGTCCAGCTCTGGCCGAGCCTCTTGGGAGTTTACTCACCATCTTGAGAAAGATGCCAGATCCAACGCCAGCCGTACTAGCCAGCTGTTGTCAAGATCCCCCTGCCGCCTGCAGAGTCAAAGGGGTTGCAGGTCCTGGGGAGGCAGACCCCACAGAGGTGAGGTGTAAAGTCATGTTTTCTGGATGGGCTCTGACTGGAGGCTCTGAATGATTCTGGAGGTGGTTCCGTCTAATGGGTGGTAATCCTAACTTAAATTCAAAATGTTTGAAAGAGGTCAAAATTAGCCTAAAAAGCTCAACCAAAATATCAGTCACAACTAAAAAGTTCCAATAGAAAAGCTGGTATTTTGTTGCTGCTGTTGAAATGTACTTTTTATGTACCTTATCATCAGTTACTAAAAACCTCACTTTCCCCACTCGCAATGCAAAATATGCCTGTTGAACATTCTGGTAAGTAAATTAAATAAATTTGACAAAGGATTTGCTTGACAGGTTGGGTTCTGCAAATCGGCTCTCTGTGAACTGGCATCTTATGGGTTGACCTAGACTCACCTTCTGGATGGACTGGGTGGGGACTGGAGTTACTGAGTCAGGGTTTCCAGGGGTGAGAATGGACACTGTGTCTAGGAAGTGGAGGGGGGACTGAGGGCCGGGATGAGTGCACAGCGTCAGCCTGGCTGAGGCGAACTTGCCCTTTGGCTTCCCAGGACTCTCATGGGAGAAACTCACAGTAGGAGACACTTTGGTGCTGCTTGTCCTTGAAGCACCAACAGCTAGGAGGGGTTCAGAAGCCTGAGGATCTTTCCCTTCTCAGGAAGAAAAGAACTGTTGCTTCAGAGCCTCAGTGAAGACTATTTGTAAAGGTGTGAAGGATGGGAGTGTGGGCGAGACATCCAGGTACTAGCAAAGGCCAGAGCAGAAGGAGGGGAGGTGGCCACACCCATTTGCTGTGGCTGGGCTGGGGGAGGGGAAGGCATGAAACTCAGGCACCTGTGGCTCTGCTAAGTAGGACCCCGGGAGCAGCCATGGGTGGGTGGAGGAAAGGGGTCATGGAGCTGGCAAACCCCGACTTTAAGCAGCGTATCCAAAGGACGCGATCACATCTGATCTTTGTAGAATCTCAATACTGTATGCAAAGATGCTGTCACACCTGTTTAGTTTGCAAACGATCACGAAGTGTTAGGTGTGCCTGGGAGTGCTTGGCCAGTTTTAGAGCATTGCTAAACTGGCCCATTTCTGAAAACAAAATCCGTATTCGTGGAGGGACTCGGTCGTTAATTACAGTGCTCCCTGACGATCTGCACCACCGCTTGAGGACAGCGTAAGACCTACTTAATCACTGTTGACATTTTTCTAAGTGTAGTGTTGACAGAGGTTCGAAGTTTTATAAATATTTTTTTGTGGGTAAGAGGATTCTTCAGGCAGGGGATGGGGAGTGATTTAGAGTGTGAAGAATCGACGAGCAGGGCTAAGGTGTGCTCTCCTGGGCTAGGAAGGATTTTATTAAATGGCTGCGTCTCAGGAGTTGGAACAGATTCAGGGGGGGCCCTTGAGAGGGGCTCATGGTGGTGTGTGGGTGTCTGTGGCCACTGTGTCTTGGCCAGGCCTGAAATCCTGACGGGTTCAGGTGGCTGTCACCCTTGGCTCTTGCCCTGGTTCCTTGTGGTGTCTTTTCATAGCTTCCCTAGCCCCAGCACTAACGAGGAAGCACCCACATCCCCCGGGTCCTCCGCCAAAAAGGGAAACCCTCCAGGACATCTATGGGCATCTATGGGCAATAAATAGCTCTGATCTTATTTTAACAATTTCACACCAGGCAGGAAATGCTAGTTTTGTGGAGAAATACACCACACTGGAAAAAAAACGGTGTTCTTAAATATACAGATTTGCTCAGAGAGCGGTTACTGGAGCAGCTCCATTGCCTATACAGTGGGATTTATTGGGCTTTCAAAATAGAGAAGAAATGTGTCTTCTGTCAGTGGGTGTATTACTATCTATTGCTGCTTAACAAATCACCCAAACCTTAGGGACTTACAGCATCAGTCATCATTTAATGTCGCTCGGGTTTTCTCTGGGTCAGCAAGCCAGGAGCAGTTTGGCTGGACAGTTCAGGCTCAGGGACTCTCCTGAGGTTGTAGTCAGATGTCGGGCTGGGCCACAGTCATCTGAAGGCTTGTCCGAGGCCGGAAGCTCTGATTCCTGCTTTGGCGCCCACAGGGGCTCCTCGGACAGTGAGTATATTTGGCTGGGGATCAGCCAGGGCCCAGCATCCATTTCAGCTTCACACACATCAGCCCATCCCAGGTGGTCGGCATCTACTATAGTGTAAGTTTCCCACTGCACAGGAGTTAATGATAAAGGAGACAGTCTCAGGAAAAGAAGTATCATCTTTGGCTTGTCAGACTTCTTAATTGCAACAGTGGAAAGCCCTTCAGCTAACTTAAGCCCCGAAGAAACTTAGGAGCTTAGAAAACAGTCTGGAACAGAGAAGACAAGGAGTGGTCAGTTTCACAGCCAAACCGCAGCCCAGAACCGGGCTGAGGAAAAGCTGTTGTTGCATCCGCCAGGAAGCACAAAGCCAAGCTGGCATCTCTCCACCCCAGGGCCACCATCATCCCAGGACACCAAGTGCTCATTGCTGCTGCCCCTGCTGCCTTCCTGAGCCTGGAGGTCATGGCCACAGACCCTGCCTTTGCCGGATTGCTTTTTCTGTTGACCCACCTGTTCTTCATCATCAGACCCTGGCTCATGTCTGGGGCAGGCAAATCTGATTGGCTGAGTCCAAACCATGTGCTCCTGTCCTAGCTGGAAGGGAGGCCAAAAAGACACAGATCTGGCCTTCTTGGCTCCACAGTGGGAGGAAGGCTCTGCTTCCTATCAAGACTCATAAGGTGGTAAATTCACAAGCATGGAAAGGGTTCCAGATGCTGGACCCTTAATACAATAACAAAAACAACAAACAGACAAATGCTTTATGTATTTCCTGCCTGAAGAATGACATTTAAAAAAAAAAACCAAAAAAAACCCAAAAACCTGGACAGCATGTGAAAACTTGACCCGCACTGCCTTTGCCAAAGATCAAAGGAATGTCTACAAAAAAAGTCCAGTGAAAAGTAACATCAAAGCAAGAAGAAATATTTACAACTCAATAATAAAAAGACAAATAATCAATTCAAAAGTGGGAAAAGGACTTGACTAGATATTCCTCCGAAAGAAGATACACACATGGCTAATAAGCACATGCAAAGATGGGCAGTGTCATTAGCCATCAAAGAAATGATATTAAAACTACAATGAGGGGGCGCCTGGGTGGCTCAGTGGAGGGGGCGCCTGGGTGGCTCAGTGGGTTAAAGCCTCTGCCTTCGGCTCAGGTCATGATCTCAGGGTCCTGGGATCGAGGCCCATATCGGGCTCCCTGCTCGGCAGGGAGCCTGCTTCCCCCTCTCTCTCTGCCTGCCTCTCTGCCTACTTGTGATCTCTATCTGTGTCAAATAAATAAAATCTTTAAAAAAAAAAAAAAAAACTACAATGAGGGACGTCTGGGTGGCTCAGTCGGTTAAGTGGCTGCCTTCGGCTCAGGTCATGATCCCAGGGTCCTGGGATCGAGTCCCGAGTTGGGCTCCTTGCTCAGTGGGGAACCTGCTTCTCTCTCTCTGCCTCTGCCTGCCACTCTGCCAGCTTGTGCTCTCTCCCTCTCTCTCCGACTAAAAAACAAAACAAAACAAACACAAACAAACAAACAAAAAAACTGCAATGAAATGCCACTTTACACCCACCAGGATGGCTATAATCAAAAAGATAACAACAAATGTTGGTGGGGATGTGGAGAAATGGGAACCCTCATACTCTGCTAGTGAGAATGTAAAATTATGCAGTCATTCTGGAAAACAGTCTCACTGTTCTTCAAATGGTTAAACACAGAGTTATTATAAGATCCAGCAGTTCTACTCCTGGGTGAAAATCAAGAGAAATGAAAACATATGCCCACACGAAAGCTTTATGCGACTGTTTGTAATGTCATTATTCATAATAGCCCCCAAATAGAAACAATCCAAATGGCCATCAACTGATGAATGGATAAACAAAATGTGACATACACAACAGTGGAAAAATAGTCATAAAAAAATGAAGCACTCTTATATACTACAACACAGATGAACTTTAAAATCATTATGCTAAGTTGAAAGAAGCTGGCCACAAAAGACCATCCATTATATGATTCTAGTCCAGAGTAGGCAAGTCTATAGAGAGGTAAGAGATCTGTGATTTCTTAGGGCTGGGAAAAGGTTGGGTTCTGCAGGGGCAGGTGACAACTTAAGTGTACAGGGTTTCTTCTTGACATGATGAAAATGTTCTAAATTATGGCAATGGTTGCATGTATCTGTGAATATAGTAAGTATCCTCGTGTTGTACATTTAAATGAATAGATTGTATGGAATGTGAGTTACATCTCAATAGAGCTGTTATTAAAGGGAAATACTTGTTCATTATGGAGAAGGGGAAGGAAGGGAGAGGGAAAGGAAGGGGAAGTACCACTTTCCCAAAGGAAGGAAAGTTACCACTTTCCCAAAAGGAAGGGAAAGTGAAACTCAATATTATCATTTTGGGGTATTTCACCTTTACCCTTTCTAGGCAATTTTTTTTAAATTACCTTTTGTGGGGCGCCTGGGTGGCTCAGTGGGTTAAAGCCTCTGCCTTTGGCTCAGGTCATGACCTCAGGGTCCTGGGATCGAGGCCCACATGGGGCTCTCTGCTCAGCAGGGAGCCTGTTCCCCCTCTCCCTCTCCCTGCTTCTCTGCCTACTTGTGATCTCTCTCTCTCTCTCTCTCTGTCAAATAAATAAATAACATTAAAAAATTATCTTTTGTATTTTTGAGGATGGTTCATATTTAATTTTACCCTGTTTTTTTGTTAAATGTGAATATTTTCCACATTTTTTTCATTCTTGATAAACATCATTTTAATGATCACACCATGTATTTCACCAAATGAATGTTTTGTATGCTTCTTAAACATCCCACTGTTAGATATTCCGTTTTCTCATAATCATAAATTTGCTTTGATGAACATCTTTGTTCTTGAAGTTGATTTGAGGTTTTAAGATTGTTCCTTAGGATAGGTTCAAATGATGAGATTATTAGGTTAAAGAGTTTGAATACTTTTAAGACATTCGATGCTTAGCACCAACTTGCTATGCAGAAGAAATATACCAATTTGCCTCTCAGAAGAGAGGAAAAAAATCCCATGCCCCATTCCCCTATGTCTTAAACTAGGCACTCATTTCCTCTGATCCCCTGTTTTATTCTTCAAGTGGATTTTCACTGCAATAGATATAGTCAATACTAGCTTTTTTCCCCCATCTGGGTCCCTGAGTCGATTGCTACATGGGAAACATTCAGGACAACATATTGGATTATTTAAGGGCATAAATGCATTAAACAGCACAGGAGAGGAGGTTGCAGCAACAAAATTTGGAAGCTGAGAAGCAACTAGAGGAGTGGTAACTTATTTAGCAGATACGTTAAAGCTGAATGCTAAGTCAGTAGTGGGGGGAAGTTAAGAAACAAACCAGTCTGGGGGTTTTGTGTGGCACTTAGGAGAAGAGGCATCTAATTCTTCTGAAAGTTAACTTTCAGAAGCAACACTGAAGAGGGGAAGATTGGTTGCAAATTGACTTAAAAAGCAAATAGTTGCCAAGATCCCTCCCTCACTCCATATAGCCTGACGCCTGTCTATTCTGCACCCCTTCTGAAGGCTGGGGTTTATCTCTGGAAAGGGTAACACAGAGGGTCTGGGCTGGGGATCCCCAGGCCCAGCTGCAGTCAGGGGTGTCGTATTGAAAACAACAGGAGGACGGGAAAGTTTAGGTGGAGGAGGTAAGTCAGTCCAGTCTCCTTCCCCTACTTAGCTCCAAGAAAATGGCAGTCAGTTGTGTATCCTCCAGACAGTAGGCCAATGAATCTTCTCCTGGACCTGACCAAGAGAAAAATGCCTAAATATAAAGATACCAAGAATTTTCCATGAAATGGCCTCGCCAGATCATCTTACCGTGAAGCCTACAGCCAACAAGCCACAAACACACTCAGTACTTTCAGTCGGCATTTTCCTGCTTCACACTTAGCTATCTATGATCAAGAGTCAAGGACTATTTAATCTTCCCACTAAGAAACATGGTCTATCTCACTGTGTCTCCAAGTCGTTTAGGGCTCTTTGTAAGGTTTGTTTATTTATATTTTATTGATAGCTTACATATTGATTATCAAGTTAATTTCTTCATTTTGGTCTTATTTTTGTTGTCATATGTGAGAGGAAACATTCTTCCACATATTTCCTAACTGGTTATTGGGTATGTATGTGTGAAAGGTATTGCTTTTTGTGTTTGTTTTGTATTCCACTACTTTATTGAGCTTTGTTATGTATGTTAAAAATTTTCAGATGACTCTTGGATTCTGTGGGTTGACAATCACACCATCTGCACATTATGCTAACTGTGTCTTCTCTTCCTTTTCTATAGCTGTACTCCTTATTTCTGAGTCATATTCACTGACCCCCAACTTTAAAAAGTCTTAAGTAATAGCAGTGATAGCCAACATTCCTGTCTGTCCTTGACTTTAGAAAGATTGCTTCTAAGTGTCTTGCAATGAGGGGTTATGCTTGAAATTGGTTTAAGATAGATACTCTTTATCATATAAAGGGAATATTCTTTTTTCAGAAATCGATGTGAATTTTTTCGAACATCTTAAACAACACTCATTGATACGTGCATGTAGTTTTTCCTTTGACTTACTATCAATGTTGCATACTTACTATGCTATGCTGACTAAATTAAATTAATAACATTCCTTCAGTAACCGTCTTCTGAAGGGATCAGTTAGACATAGTGACAGAATCATGAGAGGACACAGGCCTTCTGGATGTCCATCCTCAACAGGCACACCCCATTCAGGCTCTCTATCCCTGACTAATTCTGCCTCCCCCAGTAGTCCCTGGAGATCCCCACAGGATGGAAAGGTCATTCTAATCTCTTCTATTTAAAATGTGGACCAGGGACCAGCAGCTTTAGCTTCACTGAATAATCAGAGTTTATTCAAAATGTAGAATCTCAGACCCCACCCCAGACCAACGGAACCAGAATCTGACATTAAACAAGAACCCCCAGGAGATTCATGTCACCGTGAAAGTCTTGGACACATGACTCTGACATAGTGGTACAATGGCTTCTCCTAGTTTCTCTTATTGACAGGACAGTCTTCTAGTCCCATCTAAGAGCTGTTGAAAGAAGTTCTAGGGTGTTTGCCTGTGTGTGTGTAAGCGAGGGAGACAGACAGAAAGAAAGGCAGAGACATATAGCAGGAATTGCACCCACAGGCATAAGCATTTTTCAGCATCCCTGGGCAATTCTCATAAGAGATCTGGCCCCCACGTGTAAGTCAAGCTCTCAGTGTCCATGGGCTGGGTTGGGGAGTGTCCCAAGGCAGTATGGGGAGAGCAGAGCAGGGAATAGAAGAGAGAGTTTCCTAGGAAGGCCATCTGGTGGTTTGCTTCAACTAACTGCACATGGTGGCCCCAAAGGGCCTGAATTGTAGGGGAGGGGATGCTGGCTGGTTAATTATCTCCAGACCTGATGGTTAGCAGCTGATGGAGGCAGGATTTCCTCTAGTTTTCTTGGGATGCTGAATCTGGTTAAGAAGACTTAGGCATCATGACTGTGTGTGCGCACATGGGTCTTCTGTGGAAAGCATCCCAGCTTTGGAAGGTGGGGGGTAGCAAGGACAAATCAGGAAGCCCTGCAGGAAGTTCCCTGTGAGCTCCAGAAGAGGAGTTAGTGATGAATCAAAGGTATCCTCGACATGAATCCCAGCTGCAGGATGGTGTCATCATCTCCAGACACAGAATCGATTCCCCGTGCTTCTCCAGGGAACTCGAAATGGAACCAGGAAAAATGAAACCAGCAGAGCAGAGTGCACAGCTGTCTTTCCTACTGACACTTAAGGTTCGTCTAAGCAAGAGCTATGATGCAGAACATCTTTTTTATCTCTGGAATATAGATTGGGTCAACTTCAAAGAAGCTTGCATATCAAAAGCATTTTGCTATTAAGTTTTACAAGTGAGACCAGAAACCATCACTTAAGACAGTGCTAGAGAGATTGACTTCATGGTACCGCTCTGACAAGAACAGAGGGGGAAAGACCAAAGAGTGTGATTAATCAGCTGCTTTTTAGACAAGAGGAATGGAGGCACGGGAGAAGCATACCTGCTGACAGGTCACAAGTCTGGGAAAGAATCTTTGAAGAAGTAAATGAGAACAAGAATAACATTTATTGAACCTCTACCACTGGCCAGCCCCTGTGCCAGTGCTCTATAGCCACATTTCTCCATCTTTAGTGTGCTCATGAATTAGTTAAGAGACAGAGTTGGACTTCAAGTGCAGATCTGCTGGACTCTGGAAGTCACACCCAAATACACCACACTGTCTTATGATCCCCCATAAAGTAAAGCAAACTTTAATGTGCTTACCAATCACTGAGGATCTTGTTTAAATAAAGATTCTGATTCTGAACATGTGGGGTGGGTCCCAAGAATCTGCACATCTAACCAGTTCCCAGGTGGTGCTGATACCACTGGTCTGTGGGCCCCAGTTGCAAAATCAAGACCTTAGAGATAGTCCGTTCTAGTGATTCACAACCTCAAAGGCACACAAGCTTTATCTGGGGCTCCCAGGCCTGGGTGATTTTTAGAAGCTCTCTAGTTTGTTCTGATACTCCGCCAGGACTGAGAATCGCTAACCTGGCCCCCTGGGTCTCATTCAGAGTGTGGGCATGTAGACAGTGTGTAGGTGGGGGATAGGATATGACTCATAAGAGAACCATCTTTGGAGTTGCTTCAAACTGTGGGATATGTGTATTTGTGGGTATGTACAGTTTCTAAACTATACATGCCCCCCCCCCGTTGTGAGATTCAGTGTGTTTTCTAAACACACACCCATCTGTCTACTTCATCTTGACATGGAGGGACACTAAAGTCATTTAAAAGGGCCAGCTAGCCTTGGAAGAATCAGACATAATTCAAGAGACCAGTAAGAGTATCTTTTTAAAAAATTGTAATTAGTGTCTTTGGAGAGATCAAGAGGATAGGAAGAGTAGATGTATTTCCCAGATGTGAAAAGTTATCTGAAAATAAGAACAAAGATATTTTAGAAATTCAAAGCAAGACTGATGAAATAACAAAAATCTAGTGGGATAGCTGAATAATGTAATGGACAAGACTGAGAACCAAATTGGTGATTTCGAATGGAAGTCTCCAGAATATAGAACAGATGTACGAAGAGATAAAATATCAGAGAAAAGTCAAGAGACAGGAGAGACAGATCAGATCCTGTCCAATAGGGGTTTTAATAGAAAATGGACTTTTAAAAAAATTAAGGAAGCATTTCCTCAGCTGAAGAAAGCAGGAGTCTTCAGACAGAGTCCACAGAATGTCAAGAAGGATTTTTAAAGACCAACATTCAGACACAATCTTATGGAATGACAGAACTTTAAAGATACAGAAAAAAATGCACAAAAGCTTATAGAGCAAGGAAAAATTGGTACCTTGAAAAATAACAATATGCAGACTGACATGAGGTTTCTTCTTTTATTTTTTAATTTTTAAAATTTTTAAAATTTTATTTTTTTAGTGATCCAAGATTCATTGTTTATGCACCATACCCAGTGCTCCATGCAATACGTGCCCTTCTTAACACCCACCACCAGGCTCACCCATCCCCCTCCCCCCTCCCCTCCATAACCCTCAGTTTGTTTCTCAGAGTCCACAGTCTCTCATGGTTCATCTCCCCCTCTGATTTATCCCAATTCACTTTTCCTTTCCTTCTCCTAAAGTCCTCCATTTTACTCCTTATGTTCCACGAGTAAGTGAAACCGTATGGTAATTGACTTTCTCTGCTTGATTTATTTCACTCAGCATACTCTCTTCCATACCTGTCCATGTTGATAGAAAAGTTGGGTATTCATCCTTTCTGATGGCTGCATAATATTCCATTGTATATATGTACCACATCTTCTCATCAGCTATCCTGGATGCTAGAAGCCCATAGTGTAGTATTCTCAAAGTTCTGAGGGAAAATGGTTTTTAGTATAGAATACAGAATTTTATACCTTGCCAAACTGTCAACAAGAGGGAGCACTCAAAATAGTCATTTTCAGGGATAGAAACAATTACAAGCTTACCCTACTAGCTTCTTGCGGCTGCCATAGCAAATGACCACAAACTTGGTGTCCTAAAATCAGAGGAAGTTATTCTCTTACTGTTCTGGATGACAGAACTTTGAAATCAGTATCACTGAGCTAAAAACAAGATGTCGGCAGGACCATACCCTGTCTGGAAGCTGTAGGGCAGAAGGCATTCTTGCCTCTTCAGGCCTTTGGTGGTAACTGGTATCTGTTGGTATGTGGCTGGAAGCCATCTTTGCATCTCCCGCTCCGTGTCTGTGTGAGAACTCTCCATCCGCTCATCTCTTATAAAGACACCTATGATTGCATCTAGGGCCCATTTGGATAACCCAGGATAATCGCTCCATCTCGAAATCCATAATTACATCTGCAAAGACCCCTGTTTGGCCACATGAGGTCACATACACAGGTTCTAGGGATTAAGATGTGGATCTCTTTACCAGTTACCAATCATACACAGGAAATGAAAACAACTCTAATAAAACTAAAAAAGAATCTAAAAAGAGGATCATATGAGAGACCAAAAGAAAGAAAAAAAAAGGAAAAAATAAAGTGGAGTTGGAAATAAACCAGAAGTGAGGTGAGCTGACACGGAACTCCGAGTTTCCATTAAACTCTATTCTATAGAAAAGCCTCCTTCGAATGTCAGGGATACGATGGAGGTGAATTACATTTCCTCTTTCCTGTGGATCCAGTCATATTATTTGGATCTTCAGGGAATAGTGTTCATATAGTCACAAGGCTGTTTATTGGTTTCCAACCTTTAGGATTACATTATGGACCAAATGTGGAACACTTGCAGAGTGCAAATGTTATAAACCTTGAAAATGTAAATATATATATATATATATATATAATAAAACTGAGAGCTCATGAGAGAGAGGTAGAATGAAGAGGTTCATTGCTTTCTTCAATGTTCGTAGTGGGGAGTTCATGAACGAGACAGCTTTTTTAGGTACATTATTTATAGTAATATGACAGAAACTTCTAAAAGATCTTTAAAAAGTAATATAAGTAACCAGAGTGGAAAGTCAAAGTGTGTGGAGAGGCGAGAGACAGTGGCAGGGTGCTGTATTCCTAACCCTCTGCTCAGGGCCATCACCAAATGAAGGTCTAGCTGTGTTTTTGTATTTTGCAATAGAAACTGCCATGGAAATAAGATAGGAACTTCTAACAGAAGTGTCCTTTGGGGAGCAGCACTGGGTTTGGAAGAAGATAGGTGAGGAGGGATTTTACTTTTTGCTTTAGATTCTTTTTGCTATTTTGAATATTTTAAACTAGGTCCATGGGTGATAGTTACAGTTTAAAAAAAACAAGCTTAATAACACAATTAAATATAACACTTTAAAACAAAGCAGGTGGCCAGAGAGGTCCCAAGTCTTTGGTCATGTGGCGTGTTCTACTCCTTCCAAAGGGCACAGGACAGTGATGTCCAGAGGTGAGAAAGGGAGGGGAGTGGGGCATGAAGTCATGTCCCCTAGGGGATGGGAGAAGCACGGGAGGCAGGTATCCATAGAGAAAACTAGTCCTATGGGGACTGAGAGCCTTCAGCAAACATTTGGAGGCTGCCATGAAGCCAGAGGGCACAGATTTATTTTCTGAGGGCTCAAAGGTTGGAATGAGGACCAAGTGGGACTTTTATGAAGAGCTCAGGTCTCTGTAAGGAGGACAGGGACTGAATGAGTGCTCTCAGGAGGTTGTGAGTTCCCCATCACTGGAGGTGTTCTAGATCAGTGTTTGGAAGGCGTGCCTAGAGGGGCAGCACAAAAGACAGAAAGACCATGCATTCAGCAACAGAAGGCTGTGGAGGCTAGTGCTTATCATTGCTCTGCAGTGGCAATGTGACATTGAGCAAGGCCAATGCCTTTGCCTCTGAGTCCCAGCTTCCCACATCTGCAGACAGGATTAGTAACGGCTAGCTTGTCGTGTTGTTACAAAGGCTTATGTGAAATAAACACCACGTGGGAAAACCAGCCAGTGTGGTGCCTGACGTTTAGTAAGTGTTGGCAGAGGGCATGGGATGGCATGTGAGAGAGAATGAGGCAGATCATCTCTATGTCCCTCTAGTCAGAGAGTCCCAGCCTTTGGTAGCCGAGGCTGGGCCTGGACACTGAACTCAGAAGGCATGGTCTGAAAGCCAGAGCCCTCTGAGCCCTGAACCCCCCATTCCTCCTCTACTGTGGGGACCACCAGGCCAGGTCTGAGATGGCCTCTCTCCCACCTGGCCAGCCGGAGCCTGAGGAAGTTCTGGATACTACTGCATGTCAGGGATTATCTAGAAGGGGCTCCTTTGCCAGGTGGGTGACAACATGACCTGCGGTACCCCTTCAAAGAAGTGGTGGGAGAAAGCTCAGAAAGCGACTCTGACTTAAGACCTCAGAAAGTTTGGGGCAAGAGCACCACTGTGGGTGTAGAGCTAGCGTGAGGCAGCTGGCCCCTTGTCTGCACCCCTGGGAGAGGCAGACTTCCATCCCAGCCTGTGTCCCTCTTGCCCTCCACCCGCGCGGGCAGCGTGGAGAGTCCCCAGGGCCGTGAAGGCACATTCTCAGCCACGGGCATCATGGCACAGCCCTGATGGATTCTCCAGCCCAGACATTCGGGCAGACGCCTTGTTCTCCCAGGGCCATGACCGTGAGCCATTTATAAAGGCAGCTTCCACATAATCACGCCATCACTCCTGCAGGGGCGCGACCTGCCACACAGCCAGAAACCTAGCCCGCACACTCTCTGCCCTGCAGCAGACCTCACAATGGAAGAGCAGATGAGGAGATGTTTTATTTTCCTCCTAAAGGATTTAACTGTGAGTGGCCGTGTTCCAACAGAGCCCCGTTCCTCACACAGGAAGACAATGCTGTCTCTGTCAAGGCAAGGTCCTTGGTTCTAGGATCCAAGGTGTTCAGCCAGGGCCCAGTCCATTTGCAGAAGCCTTGGGTTTGGCCATGCCTGGCAAGGGCAGGCTTTGGGCACGTCACCACAGAGGTTTCAGGGGACCCCAGGAACATCATTGTCCTCCTCTAACCTGATAAATTCATAAGCAAAATCTTCCTTAAAAAACATCAGTAGAACCCCGGTAACAGAGAATGTCCCCTCACTTGCTGTCACTCCCTGGGAGCCGGAGGTGGTTCAATAGATGTTGGATGACCTTGACTGCCTTGAGGGAAGGGAGAGAACGTGCATGCCAAGACTGTAGGAAGCTGGGAGGCTTTCTGTTTGTCCCCTTTTCGTTATTTTCTAAAATGCTGTCAATTTACTGAGGTCAGACAACCCCCCCCCCGTTCATGTATTCATGTGCGTGTTTGAGCTACATGAACTTGGGGGATTTACACTGTAGGGATTTCCCCCGAGTGACTCCTTCTCATGAAGGGCAGTGTGGGCAGGGAGCTTGCTTTCCGCATCCTGCTGTTTGCCAGCACCCCTCCCCCTGGAGTTCAAGTCCAATGGCGCTCCCTAAGGGGTAGTGTGACATGCGTGCGTCTCGTGGTCGCTACCAGATGGTGGGGGTGGGGTTCTGGAGGGCAGAGATCTTATCACTGGGTGCCCTCCCTCCACCCCCGCCAAAAACGAACCCAGCCGCTGACGTATAGTTTATTGAATAAGGATTAATAAGTAACAAATGAACATACATCCCCTTTTCACAGTCCTGCAAAACACAGAGACAGGGAATCCCAGAGGTGCCTGGAGTGGGGTGGGGGGCGGTGGGCAGGTAAATGCTGGTGCTCTGAGGTCAAGCCTAAGCATAATGGTGAACAGGGCAGGCTCCGGACTAGGCAACCCTGGGCTTAAATCCTGGTCTACACTCAACAGCCATGTGACCTTGGCCATGATTCCGAACAGCCCTGGGCCTCCATTGCCTCATCTGCAAGATGGGTCTAGTGACAGCTGAGAGATAAAGCAGGAAGTGCAGATGAAATGCTGAGCATGGCGTCCGACTCCCAGGGAGTGCAGACCAGTGCTGCTGGGCTGTGTGGTGGGATTTGGGCACGTGTGCGCACGCACACACACACGCACACTCATGGTTTTCAAAATGCTTCAGTAAAGGAGTTAGGAATAATAATTATTACTAAAAGACATTTAACTAATAACTTGTTAGTGTCGTTTAGGCCACCAAGTCCCTTAAAAGAGGGGGTGGGGTGCCGAGGGGTGAGCAGCAGCCGCTGTGCATCTTCAAGTGGGGAAGCTTGAATGAGTGCTGGTGTCCCCCCCTCACCCCACCCCCCTCTCCTTACACACATGTATCTGCCCGCACCAGAGCTGGGATGACAGAGTCAGGCTGCTAGTAAGAGAAGCGAGGGGCGAGTCCGCCCCTACACTGTGCTGCACAGAGCTAGCCACAGGAGTGAGCCGTGCCCCCATAGACCCACTTGAACTTGAGTTGGCGTGGTCTTTGGGGACTACAGAAGGAGGCCTGGGGGAGGCTGATCGGAGTAGGAGTTGCTAGCTACAGGGGTGGGGCCGCAGACCAGTGGGTCTGTGCTAGCCAAGCCCGGGAATCGGCACGCGCAGTGTGCTGAAGGGAAGAATTGGGAAAAGTAAGTAACAGATTCTAGTGCTGAGGCTGAAAACCGTGGCATATGGCTATGTTGTCCCATGGTGCATCGCTGATCGCACCGACCTCTCTGCTACAACCTGATTTTAGGCCCTCCCTTCCTCTCCCCCCGATGGACAACATGCTCCTAAAGGGTCTCTTTGCCTCCAGAAGGGGTCCCCAGCCCACTCGGCAGCACCCCCAGCTCAGAATCCTATTCTCATGGACCCGACCTGATCACTCCCAGACCTTTGGGCCTCAACAGGCTCATCTCCTTCAGGAAATGGTTCTCCAGTGAATGGGTGAATCAGCAAGTGGATAGGTGGATGGGTACCAGTCCAGTGATGCACACAGAGGTGGGGGGTCTGGCCCTCAGATGTCAGGGAGCCAGGAGAGCCTGTAGGCGGGGAAGGTTAGAGCCACAGCTCTTTGCAGTCAGAAGTTGAAGGGAGAGGAGGAGGCCCTGGAGTCAGGAGATCTGAGTTCTGATCCCTAGCCCTGTGAGGGGAGTCAGAGGATGGCCTCTGCCCGCTTCTCTGTCCAGCTTGATCTGTTCTGTGAGCTCCTTCCCTGTGTAGCTTTCGGGCCCGAGCCAAGAATCCCTGGAGACGTTGGTTGTGAATGTTGTGACAATCCACGCCAAATAATGTAAGAGACAGAGGCTGAAGAAACCCCACCCAACCTCGCCCACATACACACATTCCCGTGGAGGTGCTGCTGTGGCCCCTTTTCTGGTACAGGTCAGGAAGGCCTTTCTCACACGCCTGAACTCAGCTTAGCGGGGGCCACGAATAACGAGGTTAAAGGAGGAAGAAGCTGCTTCCTCCTTTTCAGCAAATACTGCAGGAAAACCTGCTTAGAGTCCTCTTCTTTCCCAGGGCCGGGCTGGAGCTTGGCAGGTGGACTGTTGCCCAAGCCCAGGGTGGGCCATTTTGTTAGGAGTGGATGAGCAAGAGCAGGAGGTGGGCAAAGCCTCTGCATCTCATCCCTCCGGGGCCTCTTGGACCTCCCCCAGATCTCCCTGTATTGAGTCCTGCCGGGGTAATGGGCTTATTCGAGTGCCCACAGAGGACAGAAGCTGGGCTGAGAGCCCCCAACCCCGACAACCTCTACTCAGGGTTGCCAGGGACCTATTTGCATATCATTATATTATGTAAGCATGCTGGCTTGTTCCTTAAGATTTCCAAAGCATGACACATTCAGAGCATATCAGAAACTAGTCCTTCACAGCTCGTTGGTTAATTACATATAAAATTTATATAAAATCAGCACACATGATGTATTGAAGTTGAAGTGGTGTGTTTGGAATCATAATCAGGCTAGAAATACAAAAGGGCATTACACATACTAAATGTTTGTTAAATAAATACAATAACTCACAAACGTTTTCGGTGGGCTGAAAGGAAAGTGCAGAAAGAAGAGGACGCTTCCAGAAGGGAGGCTGCGTGGTATCCAGGCAGATGCCACGGCGACATTAGGCCCTGGGTTAGCAGGACAGTCTGTGATGGGGTCTGAGCAGAGGGAGATGGACCCAGGCAGGAGGGCCCAACAGCCAGGTGACAGCAGGGCAGCCAGCAAGCCCGCCAACAGAAGGAACGTGGAATTCAGCAGAAGGGGGCACTGGTTAATATCTGAGCACCCGGCCCTCTGCTAAGTGTTTCCAGGCGTTTCCTACTTTCATTCTCAACCACCACTGAGCAGGGTGATGTTGCTGTCACCACCCCTGCTACCCATCAGTGACGAAACGAGCTCAGGGAGCTGAGGTTGCTTCTGCAGGTCACAGGAGGCTGGTCTGACTCCAAAGCCACCATGACTGACAGCCACACGCCCTGTCTCTTCCAGGTATGAGGTGTCAGAGCCCTTACTTTTCTTCTGACTTGCTCCATGACACATCCTCCATGAAGCAGTTTTTTGAAGAAGGCAAACATTTGAAATGTGTTTATTTATATATTTGTGCCAAAATCATAAAGATTTCCGTTTACAGAAAGCATACTTGACTAGAATTGCTTGAGGAAATTGCCCTTGACCTCTGCAGCTAGAGCGCTGGGGGCATGTCTCAACTCCAGGCCGAGTACCTAGGAAGAATGGTTCTCCTCTATAGAACCAGCTTTTGAAGCCTAACCAAAAAGTGATAGCAAGCTTCCCTGGGTGTTAGGAATTCATAATTACATAGGCATTTAAAAAATTTTGCTCTTCCCCTAAGCGGCCTAAGGTGACCTCTGAAAATGGTTCGGTACTCGCTTGACCCAGAAAACCCTACGAAATCATGCAAATCAAGAGGTTCAAATCTTCGTGCTCACTTTAAGAACACACGTGAAACTGCCCAGGCCATCAGGGGTATGCATATCCGAAAAGCCACCAAGTATCTGAAAGACGTCACTCTGCAGAAGCAGTGTGCGCCTTTCCGTCGTTACAACGGTGGAGTTGGTAGGTGTGCCCAGGCCAAGCAGTGGGGCTGGACTCAGGGTCGGTGGCCCAAGAAGAGTGCTGAATTTTTACTGCACATGCTTAAAAATGCAGAGAGTAATGCTGAACTTAAGGGTTTAGATGTCGATTCTCTGGTCATTGAGCACATCCAGGTGAACAAAGCCCCCAAGATGAGGCGTAGAACTTACAGGGCTCATGATCAGATTAACCCATACATGAGCTCTCCCTGCCACATTGAGATGATCCTTACTGAAAAAGAGCAGATTGTTCCTAAACCAGAAGAAGAGGTTGCACAGAAGAAAAAGATATCCCAGAAGAAACTGAAGAAACAAAAACTTATGGCCCGGGAGTAAATTCTGCACAGAATAAATGCAAATAAAAATTAAAAAAAAATTTAAATTATACTTTGGAGATGAAGCCCTTAACAGATATATCATTTACAAAAACTTCTCGCATTCAGTAGCTTGCCTTCTTTTTTTTTGTTTTGTTTTGTTGATGGTTTTCTTCACTTTTTATTTTGGTGTAGTCCCGGTAGTTTATTTTTGCTTTTGTTTCCCTTGCCTCAGGAGACGTATCTAGAAAAATGTTCCCACGGCTGATGTCAAAGAGCTTACTGCCTATGTTTTCTTCTAGGGGTTTAATGATTTCTAGTCTCACATTTAGGTCTTTAATCCATTTTGACTTCATTTTTCTGGATGGTGTAAGAAAGTGGTCCAGTTTTCCCAGCCATTCTCAACATCAAAAAACCCACAAATAATCTGATTAAAAATGGGTGGAGGCACTCTGGAAAATAGTATGCAGGTTCCTAAAAAGGTTAATAGAACCACCTATGACCCAGCAATTACACTACTAGGTATTTATCTAAAGGGTACAAAAATAGTGATCCTAAGGGGCATGTGCACCCCAATGTCTACAGCAGCAATGTGCACAATGTCCAAAATATCCAAACTATGGAAAGAGCCCAGATGTCCATAGACAGATGAATGGATCAAGAAAATGTGATACACAAACACACACACACACACACACACACACACACACACACATAATGGACTATTACTCAGTCATCAAAAAATGATACCTTGCCATTTGTAACAACATGGATAGAACTAGAGGGTATTACACTAAGTGAAATAAATCAGTCAGAGAAAGACAAATACCATATGATTTCACTCATATGTGGAATTTAAGAAACAAAACAGATGTGTATCCCCCTGGAAGGGAAGGAAAAATAAGACAAGATGAAATCAGAGAGGGAGACAAACCTTGAGGACATTATGCCAAGCAAAATAAAATACTATATGACCTCAGTTATACATGGAATCTAAACAAACAAACAAACAAGAAACAAAACAAAACAAAACCCCCAAGTTCATAGATACAGAGAGCACATTGGTTGTTGCCTGAGGCACGGAGTAGGGGGTGGACAAAATGGGTGAAGGGAGTCAAAAGGTACAAACTTCCAGTTATTAAGTAAATAAGCCTGGGGATATCAGGTACACCATGGTGACTATAGTTATTAATACTGTATTGCATATTTGAATGCTGCCAAGACAGTAAATCTCAAAAGTTCTCATCACAAGAAAAAAAAAACCCTCTGTATTTACATATGGCAACAAATGTTAGCTAGACTTACTATGGTGACCATTTTGCAATATATGCAAATATTGAATCATGCCATATACCTGAAACTAATATAATGCTGTATGTCAAATATACCACCAAAAAAGAAAGAAGGAAAGAAAGAAAGAAAGAAAGAAAGGAAGGAAGGAAGGAAGGAAGGAAGGAAGGAAGGAAGGAAGGAAGGAAGAGAGAGAGAGAAAGAAAGAGAGTTATAGCGAAGCCATTAGGATGGATCCTAATCCAGTCAGTCCTTATAAGGTCCTTATAAGAAGAGGACATCCAGACACAGAGACATGAGGAACGACCTGCACAGAGGAAGGCCATGTGAGGACCCAGCAGAAGGTACCATCTACCAGCCAGGGATAGAGACCTCAGATGAAACCAGGAAACTGCTTACACCTTGATCTTGGACTTCTAGTCTCCAGAGCTGTGAGAAAATACATTTCTGTTGCTAAGTCACCCAACCTGTAGTATTTTGTTATGACAGCCCAAGCAAACGAATACAATTTCCAACAGTGAGAACCAATGTAGAACATTGTAGTTTTTGCCCCGGGCCATCCATTTTCTCCTCCTTCCCGTTCATTCATCCCTTCCCCCAGAGAACATATGCACAGTCCCATCCAGTCTGCATCTAGCTTAAAATTTAGGGTCTTCAAGTGCGTCGGAGTAGGCAAAGGTCTTTTATGACCAGGATCCCAGCTTCTTTGCCAATATGATTCTCTCAAAGACTTAGGAGGCTTCTGTTCTGTCTGCTTCTAGTCAATTCTGTGTGCCAGTAACTGTACTGGCAATTTCTTTTCCAGGTCACAAGTCTCAGGTGCTTTATTTTTATTTGTCTCCTCATGCCATCATTTCTCAATGTAATGGTGGCTACCTTGAGGCTGTCAGGCTTTGGTAGGAAGGTACAGCCTATTTATTGATTTTTGCTGAATCACTTTGTTTAGCTGAGAAGATTCACCATGTCTACACTGCTGACATTTGTTTTTAAATCCAGACATTGGACAGTGTCTGAGAATACAACCTTTAATGGACTAAACCTTGGATGTTGGTGGACTGTTTGTTATAGCAGCTAGCAGACATCCACTAGTATAGTGATTAAATTTATCTGAGGAAGTAGAAGGACCGATGCCAAAGGGAAAGATGGTTTCTTAGAGAAGGGACTTTTTTTTTAATAGCTTTTCTGAGTTTACCATTGACAAACAAAACTATAATATATTTAAAGTATACAATGTGGTGGCTCGATAGATGTGTACATTGAGAAAGGACTTCCCCATCAAGTTTATGTACACATCCATCGTGAACAAGGACCTGCATTTCGGACTCTATTTCATTTCCTTTCATCTTGCAAACTGGCTGCTTCTTTCCTGAGCTCATCTTTTTCTTGTGATATCTTGTTGAATGCAACCAATAACAACCAAGACACAGAGTTGTTATTCTCATTTCCAACCTCCTTTTCTAAAGCTTGTGTTTTTGACTTCCAAGTTATCACAGGTAACAGTTTTTATTAAATGTTTTGTCTCAGCATCACACAGGTCCCCGGTTCCCTAACCTAACACATCTTTCCTTCTTCCTCAGCCACCGTCTCATATTTTAGTTTTTGTTAAGGGAGTGACCCACTTCCAGAAACTCATATTAGTCAAGGAAAGCTGATTGCTCTATAAACAGCATCCAGATCTGAGTGAACATAATAACAATTGCTACAAAATCTAAGTTTGTTCTTTCTCATGTCCCAGGACAATGTTGAAAGATGGAGGGGTGGGGTGGGAGAAGAGAGAGCTCTGCTCCTTGCTGGCTGGTAGGGACCTAGGATCCTTTCATTGTGTGGCTCAGGTATGTGTTACGACACTAGACCACTTTGCTGGATTATGGTATCTGGTTGGCATTCGAGGGAAGAAAGATCATGAAGAAGTGTGTGGGAAGTTTTTAAAGCAAGCCTTCAAGTGTTTTACCACTGATGAAAACTAGTTACATGGCTCCACTAGATGGGAGTGCTCTTGGAAGTTCAGTCTACTGGTAGACCAGGAAGAAATGCAAACACAGAAATTGGTGCACAGGAGGATTCTCTGTCCCCTCTCTCCTTCCCCCATGCTCCAGGTGTGATGGACACAGGGGTACTCATACAATTCTCCCTTCAAGGAAGCACCCATTGGCCCAGCTTCAGGGAGGGCTATCTACTGACAGCCTCTGACTCTCAGCCTCTGTAGGAATCACCTCAGCTGGAAAGAACCACCATATCCAATGTCATGATCTTCCTGAGGTGGTCTGCATTCAGTGACTGACCAAGGCAGGAGGTATTACGGCCCAGTCATTTTAACCCCAAATGGCACAGCGCTGAATGGGGGACATTAGCTGCAGTTCCCTTGGGGTTGGCCAATGCTGTTGGTGGGTCTGTTTTGTAGCTGGGCTTCTCCCTCTCTCCAACTGGGCTTTTCCCCTCTTTCTGTAGGTAACATCCCAAGAGTACTGAACTCCATGTCAGGGTCGGCTTCCTTGGAGAACCTAAGCTGCAGCAATGGGTATATATTGTCAGTACCAATCTCAGGCTTCCTTTCTATTACTGTAGTGGTTTGTTGTTTGTTGCCATGGCCCCAGCACCTGTAACAGTCATTGACACATACTATGCCCTCACTAAAAAATATTTTTACATGAACATCTACCTAAACCTATTTGCATATCTGTCATTCTCCTTTGCCAGGCTACTTCCTCTTTGAGGACAAGACCTAAGTGGTCACCCTCTCTATGTCACTAACCTCTAGCTAAGTGCCTGACACTTAACCATTCCTCCAAAACACATTTTATTTTTTTGGTGAATATGTAAATATCATGAATAGTCGGAGAATGGAGAGAAAGATCTTCTTAGTCCAGGAGTCAGTCCAGAATTCCTCTGTGGAAAGCTGCTGGTGAGGGATATGAATGTCTATAGTGATTTGTCTGGAGCTCACTTGCTAAATGGGTGTTCTTTTTACTTAGTGTATTTTTAGCTAAGGTGGACAGTAGAGATTTTTGGAGGGTCAGACTTGCTCAAGCCACCTTGGGCTGTGCCATCCCTGATGCTGAAGGCATTCCCCTGGGCAGCGAAATCTAGAAGCCTACATGGAGGTGAGGAGGGACATGGATCTCTCCACACCTGTTTACTAAGCACCTGTGGCTGGGGCCTGGCAGGAGGGGCCATGAGGGGAGTGGGGCCCACAGGCTATGGGCCTGCTCCTTAGGACACTTACAGGGAAACTGAGGAACTGGACAAATTCATCATGAACAATTAAACACTCCTGGGTGGGGAAAACCAGACAATACAATTACATAGACCACAGGTCACCTCAGAGGCCAGGAATAAACTACAGAATGCCTCTGCTTTGAATTGAGACCATGTATTACTTGTTCAGTTTTCAGCAAAGACACATAAATAGAGATGGAAGCCTAGAGGGAAAAAAGGATAAAGAAAGGTTTTAGTTGGAGTTGAAATAAACAGAATAGGTGATTGATAAGAGAAAGACTAGGAAATCAGAAGGCATATGAGAAAATAGATAAGTGAGGATTTGTGGAAAGAGAGGAAGAGGGGGAGGAGGAAGTGAGAGAGAGGCGTTCCAGCTGGACCTCAGGATGGGTCCTCTCCAACCTTTCAGGAAGCACGATTCCTCCCATGTACTCCCCAGGTTTTTCTAAGGTCCAGAGGGGAACACATGGGCCCTGTACCAGTCCCCTGGCCCTAAGAGCTCCCCTAACCTCTCACAGCAACAGGCTTGCCCTCAGGGCTCAGTAGTCCTGAGAGCACAAGCCTCCTGCTCTCTGGTCTGAAAGGCTGACAACACCTCCTCTCCTCTGTCCCACTGAGTCTTCATTTCTGCCTTCCTCCATGCTCTCCTCCTGTCCCACCCAAGCCTGCCATCCTGAAATACTCATGGGGGAATCAAGTAGCCAAATAGTTCTCTGCCTCTTCTGTAAATGGTAAGCCACGTCATGTCCAAGATTGAAAACAGGATCTGACAGGCCCAAGTCTTCTTGGGTGAAAATTTAATGGGGGGATGATAGGGAAAAGTGAATAGGAAAGTTAAAAAGGCTCTATAAAGACAATATAATACTAATTAATGGAGTTGGAATTTTTTCCTCCAAATGCTCTCAAAATAGTAACATACTCCAACGAGAATGACATTATATAGGTCTATATTTATTTTTTCAGATAGAATCCAGCACAAAGGCCTATTATAAGCTAACCAGAGGCTGGGTAATGTGAAAAGTTTACTTTAATGAGAGTTCGGTTAAGTGCCTTTTCTGGTGGGATGGAAAGAGGACTGGAGCAGAATCAAGAAGCCCCCATCCCACGGACTGGCAGTTACTGGAACAGCATGTTCCCCCTGGTTACAATTTCGCTGCCTTCCAGAAGAAGGCATTGGCCAAACAAACAGTGTTCAGAGTCCTCCCTGGTTGACTGTGCTAGCCCACAGCAAAGAAAGGCGGTAAAAAAGTGATTCCAGCCCGACGAACGTCCAAGGATGATCCCCTTGGGTGGGAATAAACAGGGGCACCCTATGCCAATTCATGAGCATGATGCTGCTAATCCCTTGGGTGCAGTTAGGTTAGCCCCCAAGCTGAAAGAGGGGGACCTATCAGGCTGGGTGAGCAGAAGTGAGGTAGAGATGAAAATGCAGATAGACCAGAGGAAATGTGCAGTTAGGCAGAGAATGTGCGGTTTTCCACCTAACTCTTTTCTCTGGACCGGAACACAGGCACATAGGGCAGCCTGTCCCATGCTAGAGTTCCCCAAAATCTCCAGTTTGAGGACCTCCCCCTTGTGACTGTTGGTCTTTTTCATATCAATTTATTGAGACTATCCATACTTGTAAAAAGCTACATGGAGCTCTAATGCTTTTAAATACATTTGTACTACAATAGTATTTACATTAATTTGAGAAAAAAACCTAGTGTGCATTTATATCTAAGAAATATTTATTCATGGGGTGCCTGGGTGACTCAGTTGGTTAAGTGTCTGCCTTTGGCTTGGGTCATGATCCCAGGGTTCTGGGATCGAGCCCTACATCAGCCTGCTTCTCCCTCTCCCACTCCCCCTGCTTGTGTTCCCTCTTTCGCTGTGTCTCTCTCTGTCAAATAAGTAAATAAAATATTTGAAAAATATGGACCCTCAACTCTATGGTCATATAATCTTCAACAAAGTAGGAAAAAATACCCAGTAGAAAAAAGACAGTCTCTTCAATAAATGGTGCTGGGAAAATTGGACAGCTATGTATAGAAGAATGAAATGACCATTCTCTCACACCATACACAAAGATAAACTCGAAATGGATGAAAGATCTTGTGAGGCAGGAATCTATCAAAATCCCAGAGGAGAACATAGGCAGTAACCTCTTTGACTTTGGCCACAGCAACATTCAAGACACATCTCCATAGGCAAAGGAAACAAAAGTGAAAATGAACTTTTGGGACTTCATCAAGATAAAAAGCTTCTGCACAGCAAGGAAACAGTCAGCAAAATAAAGAGGCAACCCATGGAATGGGGGAAGATATTCTCAAATGACACTACAGACAAAGGGCTGATATCCAGGATCTATAAAGAACTTCTCAAGCTCAACGCCCAAAAAACAGATAATCATGTCAAAAAGTGGGCAGAAGACATGAACAGACACTTCTCCAAAGAAGACATACAATTGGCCGACAGACACATGAAAAAATGTTCATCACCACTAGCCATCAGGGAAATTCAAATGAAAACCACATTGAGATACCACCTTACACAAGTTAGAATGGCAAAAATCAACAAGACAGGAAACAACAAGTGTTGGAGGGGATGTGGAGAAAGGGGAACCATCTTACACTGTTGGTGGGAATGCAAGTTGGTGCAGCCACTTTGGAAAACAGTGTGGAGATTCCTAAAAAAATTAAAAATTGAGCTACACTATGACCCTGCAATTGCATTACTTGGTATTTACCCCAAAGATACAGATGTAGAGAAAAGAAGGGCCATATGTACCCCAAAAATCATAGCAGCAATGTCCACAATCGCCAAACTGTGGAAAGAGCCCAGATGCCCTTCAACAGAAAAATGGATAAAGAAGATGTGATCCATATATACAATGGAATATTACGCAGCCATCAGAAAGGATGAATACCCAACTTTTGTATCAACACAGACGGGTCTGGAGGAGATTATGCTGAGTGAAATAAGTCAAGCAGAGAACATCAATTATATGGTTTTACTTACTTGTGGATCATAAGGAATAAAATGGAGGACCTTAGGAGAAGGAAAGGAAAAGTGAATTGGGGTAATCAGAGGGGGAGACAAACATGAAAGACTGTGGACTCTGAGAAACAAACCGAGGGTTATGGAAGAGAGGGGGGATGTATGAGCCTGGTGGTGGGTATTAAGGAGAGCATGTGTTGCAAAGAGCCCCGGGTGTGGTGCATAAACAATGAATCTTGGATCACTGAAAAAATAAAGTTAAAAAATTAAAATTAAAGAAAAAGAAATTTAAAAAAATTTTTAAAAAAGAAAAAGAAAAATTTATTCAGACTTCAAATAAGGTACATGGATTTAGGGATCCCGAGTTCCTGTGATTTCTCTGGTCCCCCAGGGCTTGTGGGCTGAGGAATGGCAACCATAGTTCTAGGATGGGGTTCTCAGAGTTGGATCCAGGACCAACAGTGTGTTAGAAATGCACATTCTCCAGACCCTACCCTAGATCTACCAAGCACCAAGCAGCTTCTGCTGTGAACAGATCCTCTGACTTCTGACAGGCACGTACCTCCATGCAGGTCAGAGACAGAGCACTGAAGTCCCAGAGATGCTGGAGAAGTGCCAGAGTCTGTCCAGTCCTGCTTCAGATGAGAGCCCTCCCACTACTAGGAATTTGGATCTGGAAGCTGAAGACACAAGGGCTCTCTACCCACACTTCCCTTGACTGTGGAAGGAAGGAGCAAGATGCCACCAATTCTTCCTATTCTGGGCCCTCTGGGGGTGGCCCCAGGCCCACCTGTCCCTAATGCATATGGGAGCTTGGGCCAGATCTGGGGTGGGCAGGGCCACCTTCATGCTGGAAGGGTGAGGGATGGTGTTGTGATGGGATTGGGGAAGGAGTACATTGCTGGGGGCTCATGCAAGAATGTCAGGGTCCCGCAGGCCTGTTGTCTCCCACACTTGTATCAGTGTGGGCTGCGAGGGTCACCTGACCAGGATCCAGCAACCCAGTAATTGAGACAAGGGGATAGTACTTGAATTTATTGAGATCCAACAAATGGCCTGCACTCTTCCAGTCCAGGACAGCCCACGCTTCCAGCCTCGCGCTATTACCTACTGGGGAGCCCATGGTTTAGACTGGTACTGGGCTCGGCCACGGACAGAGCACCATCTCTCACAAACTCTCTTCAGGACCCTATATCCCAGCCAAGCTGGACCACGTCCCTCTTCCCCACACATTGCTGCCCCTTTGCTCATGCAATCTGGGGAGCCTTTCCACTCTCTCCCAGCACACCCCAATTCTGCCCAGCCCAAATTCCACTTTCTCTGCAGGACCCTTCTGGGCTCTCTGCATTGAGAAGGGATGTGTACCCCCCCCTCAGTGCCTGCTGGTCTGATCAGCCTGGAGGAGCTGACCTCTGAAAACAGGAAGCCTGTCCCATACCCATCTCACTTTTCCCCTTCTACTTCTCCACCCCATATCAGTGCAGTGTCTAGGCCATGGTAAATACCGGTTAACTTGGGGTGAGCACTGGGGCTTAGCATTGGGAACCCAGACTGCCTAGCGAGTCAGCCTGTCAGCAGTCAGGAAGGTTGCAGAGGAAAATGAGCAGCATGGCATCCTGTGGTCTTGAAGTCCTTGTCAGCTCCCAGAGAAGGCAGAGACCTTAACTTCAGGACAGCGGAGCTGGGATGACACACCACATTTTCTGGGTTGTCGGCTGTCCCAAGTGGTCATTCTTAACCCCTGGAAAGGCTCTGCTTAAGTCATGTTTCAGAGGAAAATGTATAGCCCAAACCAAAGCAGGCTCTCGGCAGAAGCAGTGGCAGGACAGGCCAAGGACATTTGTTGGGAGGGGAAGCGGCTCAGGAAGTCTGTTCCCTGATGCTTTTCCCAGGGGGTCAGCTATACACTCCCGCCTTCAGCTTCTCTTCCTTTCCTGTTTGCCTGGAAACATCCCCAGTCTGGGTCAGTGCTGAACCTCAAGCATCCTACTGAAGTCTACTGGGGCACAAGGAACAGCACTGGGGGTCGGGGAACAGCCAGCCTGGGTGATGGGCAGCCCACAGGATGGTGAAGCAGAAGGCTGGTCTTGAGCCACACTTCTTTAGGGGCAGAGGTCTTTGTCCTTTCCACTTATGAGGCTACTCTTTTCCCTGCCAATGCCCAGGGCATCTGAGTGACATGGGCGGCTGTGACAGTAAGAGCTATTACTCCCCAACACCTATCATGCCTAGGCACTGTTCTAAGATCTGCGCATCATCAACTCATTTCAAACCTTCTAGCAATATTGTGAGTTGGTCTCTATTTCCATCCCCACTTAATAATTAGGGAAGCTGAGGCACAGATTAAGTAATTGGTCTAATACCGCACAGTTAGTAAGTGGGATTTGAAGGCAGGATTGTCAATTCCAAAGGCAGCATTGATTTTGCTGTTTCTGCCAGTATTCAAAATGCCTCTGACGTCAGCTGGGAAAACGCTTGTGACGTCCTGAACACGTCACCTCACCCTCCCGGCCCTCTTTTGTCATTGATAGGAGGGGGGTGATATTGGCAAGCAACTGGCCTGAGAATTCCTCAGGGGCACTTTGCAAAGTGCTTGGAGGAGCCGTGGGAGCCAGAAAACATCTGTGTAGAAGTGGCCTGGGCAGGGGCTGGTACCAAACTGGTTGGGTTCTGAGATGTTCCCCGAGGGCACCGTGGATAAAGACACATAGAATGGCAGAGCGGTTTCCAGAGCTGGCCATGCCAACAAATGAGGTCTTAGCTTCTTACCATGAATGATGCCAATGGGTCTCCTTCCTTGTCTCCCAGGACTCGGTGGCCAATTTTTCAGGAGAAACTAAATTAAGGAATAAAATAAGGAAGTCCAAATTTCATGAGCATTTCTGAGGAGAAGGAATCACTCTGGTAGATGAAACCCCCAGGTCCCCTGTAGCTTTTCCCCAGTATCTCACTGCTTCATGCAGATAGATTCTCACTACCAAACTCAGCTGCTGGCTCTTTCCCAGTGTCCCAGTCCTGGCCCTGAATTCTGTTCTTAATTCTTGAGTGAGGCAGTCAGATGCACCAGCGATAGGCAGCGGCTCCTTTGGGAAAGCATCTGACCTGGTCACCATCTTCCTGCCTGTAAGACTCAGATGTGGTTTTGGTTGGTAGTAATGTTTCCTCAGCCTGGATGGACAAATGCATACCAACTCATGGCTTTTCTAGGTGACCATGCTTCTAACAGCAAAGCCTGATCCCAGAAGAGTTTAGAGCATGTGACTTCCTATTTTTTAGAATGGCAGGAGCTTTGAGTTGGAAGTGACCCCAAACTTCATGTAGTTTGACCCCTGTTGATGGTTGAGTCTTTTTTATCCCATTCCCAGCAAGTGGCTGCCCAGGTTCTCCTTGGATGCCATTACTGATGGGGAACTCACTGTATCTCCAGGTTAGCTCACATGGAGAGGGCAAGCCTTCAGTGTTCTCACAGCCAGACTCTATCTGCTCCAGCAGAAACTCACTACAGTGAAAATCAGGACCAGGGAACTACACATGGGAATGAAACACAGGGAATTTCACAACCCATGTTCTCAGCTATTCTGCTAGACCCTTGGTGTTATATCCAACTTCAGTGGAAGTTAAGAGTGTTGGATTTTCTTCTGTGGAAGAAATCGATTGGGACTTATGATAGGGATGTAAAGATTCATGTCAGGCTCTGAGTTCATGTATAATGTTGAACTTGGGTCTATACAAGTCAGAAAATGAAGGGAAAATATATCATTGAATGATAGAAATCTAGTCCAGTAGATAATTTGCTGCTTGTCTACATATCTAACCAGTTCCTCCCTAGCTGGTTTGTATGTGTAGTTATAGTCTGAAGGTCAGAAAGGTACCTGTTATTCTCATCAGGAGATTAATTTGTTTCATTTCCTGACTCATTTGATCTCTAGGTGAGATCATGAGTTATTGGAGATACCTAATATTGAGTTTACAAGCATAGAGCTCCCAAAAGATTTTTTGTTTTTTTAATTTGGAATGAGAAATTACCGTTTAGCTGGAAAAGAAGTTAACATGATCTTATTTTAAACAATGGAAAGAACTTTTTAGCAATTATTTAAAATTAATTTTCCCTAAGGCTAAAACTTCTGTTAAATCAAAGCTATGACTTGAGAATTTAGCTGTGGGAATTGATCTATTATGGATAGACCACCTTTGGGAACTTGAGTTTTTCAGTGCTGACTTAATTAAGTTTTAGAGCATCCCAAAGCACTTGTCAAAACTCTCATGTCCTCTCCCAGCCCTTCCCAAAAAGGCAGGAGAAGAAGTTGGCAAAGCTTCTGCATTTCCATTTGGTTTCTCAGACAAAATCCTCTGGGTTGGAAGGTGGGATTTCTTATTAGCTAGAGGCCATCTGTCTAAATGATTTTTCGCCCTGCCCTGAAGTCATATCACCATTTGCTGTGGCACCCTGAGGGACTGACTTTCAGGAAAGAGAATCTCCAGCATGCAGGAGGCAGAATCTCTCCTTTGCCTAGTCCCACCATCTCAGAGAGAGCTTTTTGCCAAAGCTCCATGTCAGTTTTCACACTGGGCTGGAGCTGCAGGACTGGGGGCACAATGGTTCTGACCAAGGGCTGGGGCCTCCTTTTATTGCCATTCTGGGGATCTGAAACAGATTCAACAGATCAGTATGTATGATGAATCCCCACAGTATGTACATTCATGGATGTTTATAGCTATTTCCATAAATCTTTGGACTTTACAGATGTATATTCATTGGATAACTATGTAAGAGTGAATTTGGTAAGTCAAATGGTGATTTGTTTAAATAATTGTGATATACATCGAATTGCTGTCTCAGAAGTCTGCATCAGTTCAAACTCCCACTAAGCGTTTCTTACTCTACGGTCTGTTTCCCTGGTACCTTTGTCAACACTGGGTAATATCAGACTTTCTCATCTTTGCCAGTCAAAAAAGTGAAAAATGGTGTTGTGTTGTTTAAACTTGTACTCTCTTTAGGAGTGAGGTTGAAAATCTTTTCATGTATTTATTGGTCATTTGTTTTGATTTTTCTGTGGATTTTTGCTCATGTCCTTTGCCCATTTTTTGGGTGTGTTTTTATTGAACTGTAGGAATCACTGACCTATGAAGTTGATGAGCTAAAATCTAATGTGTTAGTATTAATGCTCTCCTCCTGCCTCCTCTCCCCACAACACATGTGATGTCCACTGACCTGAAATTAAAACAGGCAGAGAAGTCTTTGGTGTCCCTCACTTGCACACTTCCTTTGAGACTTGACTGTCTAGAACCATGAGAATTCAGTGTTCTTGATGATCTCTGGTTCCAAAGGAAACAGACTAACTAGAGAGGGAAAGACTTAAAACAAGAATCTGATGTGCTCTGAAACCAAGTCATCTGGATCCAATCTGTTATGACAAGAATGCAATCCCTATTAAAACAAAACAAAACAAAACAAAACAAAAAAACCTTCCTTTTATCATTCTAATCCAGCTGGAAGAAATCCTTCCTGTTCTTAGTTCCTTGGAATGGCTAGAAAGTGTAGCCTTAGAAGCAACCTTGCTTTATACCACCTTAATCGTTCCTGGTATTTAATATTCAGTATCACATATTCTCTTGTATTCTGGGCAAATCGGGCCATAAATAAGATGTGTGACCTGCAACTAGCTGAAGATCTTTGTGCTGCTTTCTTCAATTTGGATAGCTGCCCCATGTGCCCAGTGATACCAGTAGGAGGATCCTTTATTGATTTCTCAATTGAGTATGTTTCTCAATGCATTGTGATTGTCTTATCACCCTCCTCACTCTATTTACCTGATGGAGACACATAAAGCCTTTGATTTGATCACCTGTGTGTTCAGAATAGGAGATTTGAACACCAAATTGCGAACTGAGATATCTGGATTTCCTACACACGCACATGCACCTGATTCTTGCTGTGTGCTGTGCCCGTGAATGCATTACTGACTCTAATCTTGTCTTGTCTGTCAACTTCTCTGTTGTTTGGGAGAGAATATTTAATGAATTTATGACATTTGTAATATAAGGCACTGATGGGAAAAAATTCACTGTATTCTTCACCCCTACTCCCTGCTACTGAAAATCAAAGATGAAGTATTAAAGGGAGCAAGAAAAAAAAAGAGATATTAAATACAGAGGAACAAACATAAGAATTACAGCTGGTCACTCATAAGAAACTGTGTAAGCCAGAAGACAATGGGGTGTGGCGGCATCTCTAAAGTGTTGAAACAAAATGGGACGTTTGGAATTCTATACCTAGTGGGGGGGGAATCTTTCAAAAAAATGAGGGAGAAAAAGAAGACTTTTTAGACAAACAAAAACTGGAAGAATTCATTACCAGTTGACCTGCATTATAAAACCAGATAAAATTCAGTGTTGGAAGACTCATATTTGTTCAGTTTGTAGTTCTTGAAGATTTTTGGATGTGTTGTTTCATGTATTTCATTATTTTTGGACTTTTTTTTTTGGCTCCATTCTCAAGTATTTCTCCTGTCCTATTATTTTTCCCTTCTCCTTCTGAGATTCTAATTACTCATGTAAGAGATCATTTGATATTGGTACCCAGCTCTTAGATGCATTCTCCCTTTTTTATCCTTTTTTTTTTCTGTTTCTTTTTTAGTCTGGGTAATTTCTATTGACCTATGTCTAAGTTTACTGATTCTTTCCTTGGTTTTGTCTAGTCTATTGATGAGCTATCAAAGGCATTCTTCATCTTCATTACAATGTTGTTTGTTTATAGCATTTCCAATTGATTTTCCTTTAGGTTTCCATCTCTCTGTTGAAATTCCCCATTTTTTCATACATATCATACATTTTTTCCATTAGACTCTCTAACTTATCCATTGTAGCTATTTTAAATCCCTTGTCAATTAGGTCCAACATCCGAGTAATCTTGGAATCTGGTTCTGTTGATTGCTTTGTTTCTTGACAGTTGTTTATTGTTGCTTTTTATTTCCCCAGGGGTTTCATAATCTTTGATTAAATGCTGGACATTCTGTGCAGGACAGTAAATATGAAGGTACGTAGTATTTATTCCTAGAAACGGGCAGACCTTTTTTTCTGCTAGGCTTTGTGTGTAGGGTTTAGAGTTAATCTAGCCCCTGATTTGGGCATTTGAGCTTCCTCGGTAATCTTGCCCCTCCTCCCTGTGGCAATCAAACTCTGCCATGTATTTCAGGCTGTTCCTGTGCTAAAGAGAGTTTCCTGTTCTCCCATGGGGGCAGAAGACCTCTAATCATCTGGACTCTAGATGGTTTCCTGCCCCTCTTCAGAAGTATAGGTTTTCATCTTGGGCTCTTTCTCCAGTTACAATGGGTTCCCTGGGGTGACAGGATTTGCCTTTCCCCTAGTGGTTTAAGGCTACAGGGAAAAAGTTCTGGACAGGTTTTATGCTTTTTTCCTGTGGCATCAGCTGCTCCTACCTTCATGACTATACCACAGTGAGGGAACTTTCTCTTGTTGTCCCACCTGCCCCCATCCCCATCTCATCTTTCTTGAGAGCACCTGGTGGAGGTTCTTGGAGAAAAGTCTATGAATACGTATGAACTCCTATTGTGCCAGTGGTTTTGATTATGTCTGCGGTTCCTACACTAGCCCACACTCAAGCTCCAGTGATTTACTTAAAATTGTAGCTAAATTCTTCTTACACCTGGTATGTCTTCCTCCCATACTCTGTTGCAGAACCAGTGCGCATGAAGTCTCTTCTCTGAAGATCCTGTGTTTTCTTAGATTTCAGGCCACTTTGTTGCTTCGAAACCTCAGCTCTTTGATGGGTTTAGGAAAAGTTATAATTTTGGAGTTTGGCTGGCTTCTTGCTGTTCTTGGGGTAAGAGAGATACTATTTCCAGTTCCTCAGCACAACTCAGCAGTACTCGGCCTCCTTAGAGATTTATGCTTATGCACCCCTCTCATCTGCTTGTTCCTTGGGGAGCCATGTCTTAGTTCTTGATGTACCCTCCATACTTGGCATGAAGAAGGTATCCACTAAATGTGGAATGGAATGGGCTTTACAGCTGGCAGCCATGAGGTCAGTGAGGCAGCTAGAATGGCTGGCAAAGGGAGGGTGTTCCAGGAAGGACCAAAAACCATTGCCAAATTGTCATTGGAAATGTTTGTGCCTCAGATTCTTGTATCTGTGCCCATTTACACTTGCCCTCCCTCAGAAGCCCTTCTCTAAAGTTAGGATCTAATTTGAGGCCATATCTGTCAGGGGGGAATGGATGACTCTCACTTAGAGACTCTAGCAAATTTCGAGGACCCAGAGACTTTTGATTTACCCCCAAGTAAAAAATTTGATAGTCACCAAATTTTTATTAAGCTCCATCTTTGTGCCAGGCACTTCTAGGTTCTCCTTGATCCTAAGTCCATTTTGGGAGCTCTAGATGAGTCCAGCTGGGTCTTTATGAGTTAGGATAATCTAACTCAATAAACCACCTCAAATTTTCAGTAGCTTAACCCAATCAACATTTATTTCCCATTCATGGCAGAGTCCAATGCAGACATCTGTGACAGCCTCCCAGGTTTTTTGGACGTTGAGCTCTTCCCTCTGCTAGAGCCTCTCTGTGCGGCTGGTTGATGATTAAAGAGACCATGAAGAAGACACATCTACTTCTTAATCATAACAATACAGAAATGAAACATATTGGTTTTATTATCTTACTGGTGAAAACTAATCACCTAGTCCCCTCCTAGATGAAAGAGAAACTGGGAAACACAGTCCCTCACAGAGATTCTGCTTTGTGGCAGAAGCTTTATGCTTTGGAAGGGGAACATCAATCTTTGTCTGCCATAGTCTTGGAGAGATTGTTGGGCTGATCAGTGCTATTGATTGGTTGTTCTACCAAGGATTAAGCCTTGAAAAGACTCCATAGGAATGCTTCACAACTATCTGGAGCTAGATAATATTTGGAGTGTGACCTTGGAAAGTTTCGAGTGTGAGATGGGGAAGACTCAGAGTGTGAGCAGGAATATAGGTGATGTGTGAGTTGGGGAGATCTGGGAGTGTGAGTTAACCATTTCCCATGCTTTGGCTAGGCTGTGTGCTAGTTGGCCATACCAAGTGCAAATTCTTCTGTCTGGCGCTTAAGATCCTTCTTAATCTTGCCCCAACATACTTCCCTAGGCTTTTCCCACTACTTTGCTCATTCCCTCTGCTTACATTACATACCTCATCCTCTTCTTTACAGCAGCAGATCAATATTCCTTCTTTCCATCCATTCATTGATTAAACATGGTGCCACTCTGCAGAGAAGAGCATAAGAACAAATGAGTGAAGTCCCTATCCTCAGGAAGTTACCTAGCTTTTATGCTCTGACCTTTTCAGAATGAGCCCTTGCTGGGAACTCAAAATGCTGATACCAGAAAACCTCCTTCTATGGGGAAATATCCTTTCATTGCCCTGCCTTTCCCTGAGTCAATACTTACTGTAGATTCTCTGATCTGGTTCTGGCATCAACATAACACAAGATCTCCATCTACAGCTTTCCAGCAGTAGCCATCCAGTGTTTGCTAGGGATACGCCAAGGTCAGGGGGTTCACTACTTCCTGAGGCACCTGGTAGCAAGAACTAAACCCTGTTTCCCTTTTGGTCCTACCTTGGTCCTCCAGGGCCACACAGTGCAAATCTCCACCTTGGTCCACAGGGCAGATCTTCAGAGGTTGACTGGGTCTTCTCTTCAGAAAGTCCTCTCACCAGACAACCTCTTCTTGACCTGAGACCCTACTCATCTCCTGTTCTATTAAGGGTACCATAGGGGTTCCCCAGCTTCCCTGCCCCCAAATAACATACCCCTCGCTATTCTCAGATGCACCTGTTCACAGAGCCCTGTCTCTGTGTTGAGTGGTAACAAAGCGCTGTGTTAAAATACAGCCTGACTTGATCTGATAAAGTCAAAATTGAGGAGGAGAGGACTGTGAAAGACTTTCTGAAGACACTTGGCCCTCTTGTTCTTGATAACTTGAAGAAAGCTGGTGCCACATTTGGCATATTCAGAAACGGACTTGCAAAATGTTAAACCGAGTTTTCTAGAAGTTTTAAATTTGTTTTTCTCCCTCTGCTTTGTCATGGTGAGCATTCTCCAAATAACATTCTTCTGGGGAGAAAAAAAGTTGGAAACTTCATAAAATATACTTTTACGCTGTAGTGGGCAACAAAAATATGGCTTCTGTTTAATTGATTATAATTCCCATGGAAAATGTGTGTGAGCAGCATTTTAAAAGCTCTTGCTTTGCCTTTGGTTTCTCTTTGTGTCCCACTTGAGCAATTTCCTCTCACATCCTTCTGTCCCTGGCCTAGAAGCCTGGTAAATAAGCAAGCCTCAGAGAGATCTAGAGAGCCAGCAACATCCTGGAAATCTGAGGCCACAAGGTTAAACACAAAAAAAATGCTCTCTTTCCAGGAAGGAATGACTGAATCAGAGCAGTGACCTTGGCTTTCAATTAGTTCTCATCCAACTTTTCCCACTCTTTTCCTCTCTGTCCCCCACCCCCATGTGCCCCAGGCTGTGGAGGGGCTGGGACTGCCCCCCACTGTCCTGCTCAAGTTCATCCTGCCTTTGGCATGTGCCTCGGGACTTCATGTGTCCACAAAGCTGAGCTGAGCCAAGCTTCCTGTCCAGCTCCGAGAAGAATGCCTGTCAGGAAGCTCAATTATTTCGAGAATGTGAAATACAGTATTTTAATGGAGCCATTTTTCACATCGCTCTAGAAAAAGGATGTAGAGTTCGTTGTTGGTCTATCTGCAAATGAGTCTTGTTCACACCAGAGCACCTTCCTGATTTCGACACAACAACCTCTTGGTGATTTTCTCTGCCACGGAGCAATTTTGGCTGTGGTGTTCATCGCCACAGCTGCAGGCCAGTGAGACAGGCTGTTGAAATGGAGGCAGGGTTGTCAGCAAAGGGCCCTGCCTTTGGACTTCATCCCATAGTTACAGTGCCAAGCTAAGCTACAGCAAAACATCAGGCAGGGTGTTGAAATTTATTTCTAGATAACATGCCTGGTCTTAAAATGAAACCATGATGTTAGCAGCAGGGCAGGAGAATCTAGTGCCTCCTGTGCTATTTGGCTTCCACACAAGTGGATAAAGTATTTGATAACATTTTACTTTTGGTTGATATTCTTCCCATAAGAAACACCAAACCCTCTCTAGTCAGTAGCAACAGAGAGCTTCTGGCCATAGAGACTGTTGCCAGGAGCCAAATTTGGTGATTTTCTCTGTGTAGGATGGACCGTTGCATCTGATTCTTTGTTGAAATAGGTTTGTACTTATCACAATAATGATAAAGTAAACAATTAAAAAGATAAAATGGAGGGCATAATTCACATCTCCAGGCTACTGAGCTCCAAATACTTCACTACTTTGGAATTAAAAAAAAAAGAAAAGAAAAGAAAAGAAAAGAACAAACACCTCATGTAACAGTCATTAAGTTTTCCAGATGAAACGAGACTATACAAACATACTTTGAGTATGTGCGATTTCACTTAAAACATGTCTCCTGGCTCAGAGACTTAGTGCGAAACCCAATCAATTCATTAACATGAATAATCCTTACTTTTTAGTCACTTTGTGAAAGAGAGCTCAGTATTATTTGAAGCCAGAAAAGAAATGCTTTTTAGAATCACAGTTTTCTGGACAATGGTGAGTCCTAGCATTACTTCACTGGGAAGTAAAGGCAGGGGAAGGGAATATGGTAGGGAAAAGTCAAGTGACTGGACTGAAGTTTAAGTTTCTTTGAGACTCACCTTCCTGTCTCTCCCACTGGCTCAACACCAACACTTCCACATGCCTGTCCACGTGTGGGAAGGGGAGTGTGGAGGACCCTATAGATGCGGAGAAGGGAAAGGGAGAATGTTAGTAATGTTCAAACTAATCACTTCCCCCACCCCCCCCCACCCCAGGCAAATTCACAGGAAGTCCCATCCCACTCAGGACTTCCCTTTTGGTATGGTCTAGGAATTCTCAGGCACTCAGCCTGAAGGGCCCTGGTGTGGCCTGAAGAGGGGAGGGAAGAACTACCCTACAGGGTTCTGTCTGAGGAACAGGGTTCCACTCCTCCTCAGTCTTACAAGCCAGTGCCCAACTGAGGGGGTAGATCTACTTGGAGTACTTTCCTGATCTCAGACTGACTTCCTACTTCCATGGATCTTCAAAAGAAAGGGTCAAAGGTTGCTTTGGGGGTCTTCCCCTCAGGAGGCTAATTGTCCTCTACAAACCCCTTCCCAGAGGAGGGCAATGGGGGTGGAAGGGGGACATGTTCATGCTTGGTTTGGAAAATCTCTAAGTCTGTGACTAATTCTAGGTGTAATCCTTCCCCATTCCCAAGTAGAATTCCAGGTCCATGGTAGGAAGATCTTGTAAGACACAAGGAGAGATGCGATGTTTCTCTGTGTCACTTACTAGAGAATTTGAGGCTTATGGCAAGTGCTATAACACTCATAATGTATTCCTAAGAAATTCACCTCCATCTCGGTTATCTGCGCCAATGGGAGGAGACATCTGGTAGTGATAACATTAGTTTTAGGTCTGCTCACCCAGGCGTGTTCTACTAACTCAGAGTATATATAAGTGTATATAACCTACTTTTTAATAGTACATATAACTACTTCTGCTTTTAGTGTATATAACCTATTCTGATTGCTACTTTTTCCCAAAAACATTTTACTTTAAAATTTTCAATCCTATAGAAAAGTCTCAAGAACAGACAATGCGGTACATTTATGATACTTTTCTGTAATACTCCAAAAATTAAGACTAGTACAATGAACACCTATATATCCTTCAACTAGATTCATCAATTTTATGTTTTACCATATTTGCTTTGTCTCTCTGCACACACACGTACCCATTTACATATATTAAAATGTGTATATATGTGTATATATATACACATGTACACTCACACTCTTCACTTTGTTTAACCATTTGAGAGTATATTGCAGACATCATGATTCTTCCCCTTTTATACTATGTGTCTACAAAGAGGACAGGCTCCTACATGTCCATGATCACTTTGAGGAAATTTAATATTGACACAAAACTATTCTCAGATGTGTAATCCATATTCAACTTTTCCCAATGGCCATTATGGCTAGATTTTTAAAATAACTAGTATCCAACCAAGGATCATACACTGCATTTCATTGCCATGCTCTTCAGTCTCTTCTTATTTGAAATAGTCCCCTTGACATGGTTTTCCATCTCTCATGATACTGACATTTTTGAGGTGTTCTAGCCAACTTGTTTTGCAGAATTTGAATGTGTCTGATTATTTCTACATCATCTGTTGTATGTTGGACACTTTCAACAGGAACGGTGCATGGTTGATATTGTTCACTTGGCTGGCATCTCATGAGAGGAGCAGCATGAGATGTCTGTCTGTCCCATGATAAGGGACAGTGACGTGTGACTGTTCAGTTGTGGTGTTGTCAGCCAGATTTCTCCTCTGTGACTACTACATATTTCATTTTGAAAGAGTATATCAAGAGAACATTCTAAGGACTAATAATTAAAAAAAATACTTTTAGTAACTGGCTCACATAATGGTTCCCTTTATCTCTTCTGTTCCCTTTTGTTTCCTGACAGGATTCCACAGCCATCAAAGCATCATTCTGGCAGAAATGCACAAGGCCATTTATACAGATGCCCAGCGTTGATAACCGGCTGGTTGCTTGTCCACACTGACTCACATTGGATCGAAAGGCCCTCATTACCCTCACTGGTTTAATGATATTCTCTGATTAAACTTGGCCAGTCTGCCAGCCTAGAGGGAGCCTCTGTGGACTTTTCCTGTCTCTCTCTGGAAGGGAACTGACCTGCTGCTCCAGCCTCATTCGAAAGAGCCCTGCATATATTGGTTTTCCCCTCTCTTTGGGACAACAAATGAGGGGATCAAAAGTATAACTATCTTCCAAACTAATCTCATAAACATGACACAACATTAAAAACACACACAAAAAGAGGAGTTTAGAGCAAGAAAGCTTATGATGTAGAAGAATGGACTGGGGGTCAGGAGATCCAGGTTCAAGACTCAACTCTTGGATTGATAAACTGTATGATTTTAGGCAACTCCATTTATCTCTCTGAATTTCAGAATTATTAGCTCCAGAAATAAAATTCTCTTTAAGTTGGTTAATGAAACAAAAGAAACTGGATGAAGTTCCATTGGATTTGGAGGATCACTTCAGTGTATGTCAGAACATTTGCTTTGGGGAGCCCTGAAGAGCACCACAAAGGGATAAATAATTGTATCTGTCCAGTAGTCCTGGTGATGCTTTGGTGAGAAGTTATTCCCAAACCTCAGAGACTTAATACAACCCAAACTTCTTTCTTATGCTGTATGTTCATAGAAGGATTGGTATGGCCCTGCTTCACCTTGTCTTTACTCCAAGACCTAGGCAGATAATAAAGTCCCTGTGTGGGACATTGCTGGTCTTATGGAAGAAGGAACAGAGACATGGCAAACCCCATCTTGGATGTTAGAGCATTTCATTGGCCAAAATAGATCATGTGACCATGCCTGCCATTATCGGGGAAGGGAAGAAGCATCTCCTGCAGGAGGAGCATTATAAGGAGGGCCAGTGAAGTGTTTGGCTACCAGCAGCACTACCTATTGCAGAATTCATCCTTGAAAGCAGCTGAAAAAAAAGTTCTGTAATAGGTCTTTGGGACCATCCACATGGAAATATTTTCTCAAAATGTTAAGTCACCATAAAACCATAAACAGATTAATCAATCAAAAATGAACTCTGACTGATAATCTGTAGTTTAGCTATTTCTCACATGGCTAAATCTATGCAGTGTGTTCCAGACCAGCAGCAGAAGGGGAACACTGATTTAATGATAAGTAAAAGTTCTCCAGACAACACTGGGGAGACTGGCAAGTCTGGTAAGTGGGGAATGGAATACCAGGTCTGTGGATTTCACAGGCTTTCTGTGGGGCTGGGACGTGATGTCATGTGTGATGAGACTGTGGATTATGATGGTGTCGCTGTCAGCAGGAACTCCTGAGGAGCAGACAGTAGAGTCCCATCTTTGAATCCCCAGCACCTAGCCCAGGTAGCATATAGTAGAATCTAAATAAATACTAATGGAATGAATGATTAAATGAGGACACATGTAAGGAAATTTAGTTATGGTAAGAAAAAAAACATCCAAATCCATATTGGAAAACGATGGTTAAACTCTATCTATGAAGTCAGCATAACTTGACCTGACAAAAATGATCAAGGCAGAAAAATTACAAACCAATACTTTTTATGAAAATGTATCTAATAGTCTTAAACAAAGAGCTTTACTTTTGGTAATGGAGTACCTTGTATTGGACCAACCCTCCTGAGTCAACAATTATATACTCTGAAGAAAACATTTTAAGAAAACACAAGTTGAAGTCACATAAGAGCAGAGAGAAATTGGAGGGGGGTCCACATTTAGAAGAAAGGGATGGGACGAGGTGAGCCATTGTTTTGTTGTGTTTTGTTTTTTAAGTTTTTTATTACCTAGAGAAAAGAAGAGTATTAGCGAGAAAACCAAATGAGGGGAAAATGAAATTTTTAATTTTTCTTGTTTTTAAGTGATATAAAAGGTAACCATTTGTTTAAGCAGTAATAATAACAATGCGTTGGGTGGATCTAGCTCTGGAGAAGAGAAACAAAAGACAGCAGTGTCAGAAGGGATGGGAGAGAAAAATCAGAATCCTCTGTTATAAGAGACCCATATGCATACATGTAAAGTGATGTAATGTTATTTAAAGATATACTCAGATTAATTTAAAAATGTATGTTTCAAACTCTAGGGCAATCATTACAAAAATGTAATAAAGAACTATATTTTATATGTTACGAGAAGAGATAAAATGAAATCATATGAAATGTTTATTTACAACCAGAAGAGCCAGAAAGAGGGAAGGAAAAATGAAACCAAGAACAAATGTAATAACAGAAAAGGGTTACATATATGGTAGATATATTCATCTAACTATATCAATAATTGCCTTAAATATGAATGGCCTAAATATGTCAATTAAAAGGTTGTTTGACTGAATGAAAAAAAAAAGACTGAACTATGTCACCTACAAGAAATCCACTTTAAATATAAAGACTTGGATATATTAAGCACAAACAGATGGGAAAAAACATACCATGCTAATGCTAAATGAAAGCAAGCTGGAATGACTTATTAATTTCAGACAAAGCACACTTCAGAATATAGAAAACTTATCAAGGATAAAAAGGGTCATTACATAACGATAAAGGGATCAATTCTCCAAGACATAACAATCCAAAATGTGTAGGCATCTAACAACAGAACATCAAAATATGTGAGTCAAAAGCTGATATAATTCAAAGAGAAATAGACAAAATCCACTATTACAGTTGGAGACTTCAACACACCTTTTTCAGGAATTGATAAATCAAGCAGACAGAAAATCACTAAGGATGTAGTTGACCTGAATGGCATTATCAATCAACTTGATCTTATTGACAGTTCTAAAATACTCCATCCAAAACCAGCAGAATTTACATTCTTCTCAAGCTTACATGGACCATTTGTGACGATAGAGCACATCCTGGGCCACGAAACACACCTTAACAAATGTAAGGGAATAGAAATCAATAGAGTGTGTTCTCAAGTCACAATGGAATTAAATTAAAAATCAATAACAGAAAGAAAGTTGGAAAAAATCTCCAAATATCTGGAGCTTAAAAAATACGCTTCTGAATAACGCATGGGTCAAAGAAGAAGTCTCAAGGGAAACATTTTTAACCAAATGAAAATAAAAATACAACTTATCAAAATGTGTGAGCTGCAAGGGAAGCAGTGCCTACAGAGACATTTATAGCCTTGAATGTATTAGAAAAAAAGATTTAAAATAATCTAAGCTTCTACAGTAGGACACTAGAGAAAGAAGAGCAATTTAATCCTAAATCAAGCAGAAGAAAAGAAATAAAAATTAAAGCATATAATAAAATTGAAAACAGGAAATTAATATAGAAAATCAATGAAATCAAAAGCTGATGTTTTGAAAAAATCAATAAACTTGATAAATCTCTAGGCAGACTAACCAGAAAAAAAACCCAATATTAGAAATAAACGAGGGCTCATCTATTGATCCCATGGACACTAAAGTTTAATTAAAGAGTACAGTGAGGGCACCTGGGTGGCTCAGTGGATTAAAGCCTCTGCCTTCGGCTCAGGTCATGATCTCAGGGTCCTGAGATGGAGGCCCGCATCGGGCTCCCTGCTCAGTGGGGAGCCTGCTTCCTCCTCTCTCTCTCTCTGCCTACTTGTGATCTGCTCTCTCTCTCTCTCTCTCTCTGTGTCAAATAAATAAATAAAATCTTTAAAAAAAAAGAGTACAGTGAGTAGCTCTATGCTCACAGATTGAATTACTTAGAATAAATGAACTAATTCCTTGAAAGTCACCAACACTGAAACTCGCACAGGAGAAATAGATAATATGAATAGGTCTGCTATTAAGGAAACTCAATAAAAAACTAATAATCTTCAAAAAGAAAAGGTACACAGCAGGGTCCCTGGGTGGCTCAGTTGGTTAAGCATCAGCATTTGGCTCAGGTCATGATTCTGGGGTCCCGGGAATGATTCCCGCATCAGGCTCCTTGCTCTGCAGGGAGCCTGCTTTTCCCTCTCTCTCTCTCTCTCTCTCTCTCTCTGTCTCTCATGAATAAATAAAATCTTGCAGAAAAAAAAGAAAAGGCACCAGGGCTATATAATTTTACTGGTGAATTCTACCAAACATTTAAGGATGACATTATCCCAATTGTTTCACCATCTCTCCCACAAAATACAGATTCATTAATTTAAACAAAAATACACTACCAATGAAAGGGCAAACTGGGTGTGGGAGATTTTGATAGTGTTCCTCAAATAAAAATCACTTAGATATTTATCTAACAAGATATGTCCAAGACCTTATACACTGAAAATTAAAAATTGATGAGGGACCCCTTGGGCAAATAATAAAAATAAAATTAAAAAATAAAAATAAAAATAAAAAAATTGATGAGGGAAATTAAAGACCTAAATAAATGGTAAGATGTACCACAGTTAAAAGTTGGAAGACTTTGACCATTCTCCCCAAAATAACCTATATTTTTCTCACAATCTAAATAAAAAATTCAAGTGGATTTTTAAAAACCACAAATCGGCAAGGTGATTCTAGAATTTATTCAAAAATACAAAAGACCTAGAAAATCTAATTTTTTTGTTATGTTCAGTTAGCCAACACAGAGTACATCTTTAGTTTCCGATGCAGTGTTCAATGATTCATTAGTTGCATATAACACCCAGTGCTCATCACTAGAGGTGTCCTCCTTAATACCCATAAAAATCCTATTTTTTAAAGAACAAAATTGGAGGACTCTCCAATTTTATTTTGTTTAATTTTGTAAAGATTCATTTATTTGAGAGAGAGAGCATGCACACATGCACAAGTGTGGGGCTGGGAGGGGCAGGGGGCGAGGGAGTCTTAAGCAGACACGTGCAGCCATATTCAGGGCTCTATGAGCAGCATGATGGGTGCCTAGATCTCACGACCCTGAGATCAAAACTCTAGCCAAAACCAAGACCAGACGCTTAACTGTGCCACCCAGGTGCCTCTACACTTCCAATTTTAAAACTAACTATAAAATCATAGTGATAAAGATGGTACCATTTCAATGAAAAGATAGACATGGAAAAATGGAAAAAATACAGAATTCAGAAAGAGCACCGCACGTATATGGTTACTGGATATTCTGCAAAGGAGTCAGGGCATTTCTTCAGGGGAAAGAAAAGACCTTTCAGCAAGTATTCAGTCAAATGGCTATCTCTGTGGGAAAAAGTGGCATTTGCCGTTGTGTCACACCATACAGAATAATTAACAAGACAGGGATCATAGACCTAAATATATGACTTAACAATATGAGAGTTCTAGAAGAAAATGGAGGAGAGAATATTTGCAACCTTGGGAATAGGCAAAGATTTCTTAGAACCAAGAAAGCACATTTTATAAGAGGAAAAAAATGAATTTGAAGAACTGGACTTTCTCGAGATTATAAACTTTCGCTCTTTGAAGGACACATTAAGAACATAATAAGGTAAGCCACAGGCTGGGAGAACTTTCTTTGTACAAGATTATGCCCTATGTCCATAGAAAGTTGTGGTGGGCTAGAGAAGATTTACAAAGGCAGGGTAGACTAAAAACCTAGGAATGTGGCGAAAAGAACTCTCAAAAGTATACAGAGGCCAAATATGAAAGGCACAAACACAGATGTGTTGGCCAAATCCCAGAATAGGCAATGAGGAAAGTCTGTTGAAGCAGATGCCTAGGGTCAATCATAAGAGCTGCTACTTCCTCTAGGGAGAAGGAAGTTTCTTGTTGTTACTCTGAGCTGTGGTGACATTTAGGTCAAGAAAGTTATATCTATAGCATGTTAAAGAAGTCTGTGAATGCTTGAGTGAAGCCTCACCATTCTAAGGTTGATAGCAATCATGCCCGGTCATGTGTGAGCTGGACCCTACATCCCCCCTCAGCCTTTTACTCTCCCCTTCCCTTCCCACATGCCTGACCTGTGGTCTAAGCAGAGGTAGTGGAGAGTTTGGAGATGGAATGTTGTTAGCAGGGTCTGAGTTGGATATGTGTGTCCATCCTTCTCCCATATGACTAGCTCCAGACCACATTCTCTTTGCCAGTGACTAGCCAATGGGCACAGGACCTTTTCCTGAGCAGTTCTGGGAGGAGGTGCCTGAATATCATCTCATATCTCTTCCTAGAGAGAACAGCTTTGCTATCACTTCATTACAGTTAAGACTTCAAATTGTAGTTGAATCTTGAACAACATGGGGGTTAGGGACGTCAACGACCACCCCCCCAACACACACACCAGTGGAAAATCTGTGTATAACTTTGACTCCCCAAAGAGCTTAACTACCAATAGTCTGGTGTTCGTCGGAAGTCTTACCAATAACATAAATAATTGGTTAATATATATTTTTTGTATGTTACATGGGCTATACACTGCATTCTTACAATAAAGTAAGCTAGAGAAAAAAATGTCATTATGAAAATCATCAGAGGTTTAAAAAAAAAAAAGAAAAAGAAAATCATCAGAGGAAACACATTTATAGGACCATACTGTGTTTACTGAAAAATATCCACATGTAAGTGGACATAGTTCAAACCTTTGTCAATCAAGGGTCAACTGTAATGCTAACTGCAACTCTAACACCGTAATTGACCAAGTGGGGCACAGAACCAGAAACAGGATGGCATGAGGGTGACCATAGCCTGTCTCAAATCTGGGTGTCACGGCAGACTCTCCCTGGATCCTGTCTCGATAATGAATGTTCTGTTCATGTGACCCAGGAGATTGGGGCGAGGTGATAGTGAGGATCTTTAAGGATAAGGGATCGATTCAGAATCAGACCAAAAGATCAGGGGCACTTCCTCCGAAATAATGAGCATTCAGGTCTCACGGCCTCATCAACCTTTTTAACCGCTGCTACATAATCAGTTAATATGGAAATGTATGTACCTGCCCTCCCAGGAAACCCATCTGTGCGGTTCCCTGGTGGCTCAAGAAGGGTCTGATGGGGGTTGTGGAGAGCCCTCCAGGCCTATCTGACCACAGCAGAGCAGCTGGGCTCTGCAGGGCCTCTGGGGAAGGCCCCTCTCTGGCTTCCAGACAGGAGAGAGGACTGCTCCTTCGAACTGCCAATTGAGGCACATATGGAAAAGGCAAGCACAAATGTGTAAAGTCCATGCTCTGAAATTATGTGCAAGCAGAAAATGAGGCAGCCGGGCAGCTGTTCTAACAGCCAAATACCCAATAGTTGCCACTTGGAGAGAGGGGGGGAAAAAGAGGAAACAGAAATTATTACCCTTTTTCATGTGGTCAGCAGCTCTTCCCAAACTCCTGTTGCCTCTGGAACCTCATCTGACCCTGACATCTGGACATGGCATTGATCTGGAAGTCAGCAGCTGAGGCTTCGCCAGGAGCAGGCTGTGGGGCTCGGACTGGGTTCCCATCTGTAAATTCTGGGTCACAAGGACCCTGCTTTACAAGGCTTAGGCAATGACAGATGGCCATCTAGCCAGCAAATACGTGTCCAAGGCCCAGTAGGCTCCAGACGGGGCATATGAAGATGATTAAGACAGGATTCCTTCCTTCAAGAAATGCAGGCTCTGGAGAAAGCACCTTCCCATTCTTAGCCATTAGCACCTTTCCTCTCTCCACCTTCTTTAGGTCTCTCCTTTGTCTTAAGTGTCACTACGTCCAGAAAGCCTTCCCTAATCCACCCCTCTTCACCAACAGGCTGGATTAGATCCCCTGTTAAATACTCCTGTTGCCCCCTCTAGTCCTCTGTCACAAATATTAGCATACTTGTTATTCCTACTTCAGTGTTATTCACTGGACCTTAAGCATCAGAAAGGCAAGGACCGTCTTGAACACTACTCTCTCCTTTTCACTAAACACAGGCCTGGCACAGAAGAGGCACCAGAGGAAGAGTTCTTGAACCAAATTAATGAATGCAAAATCCAAATCCTTATCTTTACAGACCAGGAACCTGATGTCCAAAGAGACAAGGTTTACCAAGGCCACCCCACATGCCAATGAACAAGATGAGGACATTGCATCATCCTGCCCCCAGCCCACTGCTCTCCTAGGAGAGGGAGCTACTTCTGTGTGTCTCCAACAGTCCCTGAGTGGGAAAACCCAGCCCAGAGGGCCAGGAGAAATGAGAGGATGCTGTCTGATGGCCAGGAAGTTTGGGGGTCCCCCTCCCCCATTGGTTTCTTTTGTCCTCTGCCACCACTTCCTGAGGGTGTCCTCCCTGACACTACCAGTCTCTTAGCAAACATCAGAAGTGTTGAAAGGCTGACACCCTCCCAAGTCACCAACCCCAGGCCCTGCCCTCATTGCCTGTGAGGCCTGGGTGTTTGTCTGTGGGCTGCATGAACCATGAACAGGTCAAGGTCTTTGGAGAAGGCACAGAACTCAGTGCCCAGGAAACCAGCCACCAAAGGATGAATGGGACTCATCACAGCTGCACGCTAATAAACCCCACTGCAACTTTTCATCCAGACCCATTTTTGTTTGTCTTTAAATTTCCCTGACTCTCCCTCTTTGGACAGGTGATGTGAGGCTTGCCCTCCTGTCCTATTGTTTGCTTCTCAAATAAACCCTTTCCTTGCTGCTCACCGGACGTCTCAGTGATAGTGTTTGCTACAGGCAAACTGAGTTTCCGTGACAAATTTGGCCAGCCAGCCAGGAGCTCTCTGCCTGTGGTTCATCAGCCCTCAGATGGGAAGAGGAGTCCAGTGACAAGTCCAAGCAGCTGCCTAAGCTCTTTGTCCTAGGGGCAGTCCCCAGGACCCCATTCTGACTGGGCGCTGCCAACCTCCAGGGCTTAATTTAACTTTTGTACAAGGAAACGGGTTTTGGTTTCAGTTTGGACAGATGTCTCTTGGGTGTACTTTATGTGCCAAGGCACATGAGCTGATTTCTTCCTCCCATTTGGTTTTGGTTTGGCTCTCTTAGATTTCTTCCATTCAGTAGCCTCCAAATGGGGGGGGGGTTCATTCTCTTAGCCTTGTTTTCTTGTGTGACTGACAAAAGTCTGCCTAGGAAGTCATTTGGTTCAGTCACTGAAGCTCCAGCTTTTAGGAAGGAACTAGAAACTAGGAAGCTGTTTGGTTCAGTCTGTGAAGCCCCAACTTTTTGGAAGGAACCAATGTTCATGGAGGTCCTCCAGGCTTCATTTGGCTCATTTGTTGTGGCAGCTTTTGGTGTCTTTGAATAAAACCAGCTGTGTTCTAGTTGGAAAGTAGAAAATGACCGCTGGATCCATGCACGCAGCTCTCTGGGCTGTCTTCTCCAACATAAGGCAATTTTTTTTTCCCACACTGCTTGGCCACAATATTCAATAGACTTCAGAGAACAATGACCGCTTAACAGATCCATAAATTGTAAGATCCATAAATCTTGCACTTAGATTTGTTCTGTAAAAGGGAGAGATTTATAAATTGGGCCTTTAAATTTTGTTTGTATCTTTTTTGTGTGTTTGTATGTGTGTCCATTTATGTTGTAAATGAAATATTTTCTCTACCTCTGGATGCCATTGCTAAAATTGATCTGTAAAAAATGCCCTATTTAGTTGGTTTAAAGGCAAGCACTTGTAGGAATGGGGCATTCTAGAACTCAAAGGTACAAACTAACCCAAATGCTTTTCAATTCACAGGATCTTGAAAAATATTTAGTACTAAAGGTAACTTAATGTTGTTGTCATCTTAGAATTTTTGCATTAAAGGTAAAACTTATTCTGTCTGTGTTTACTAAAAGTCAAGTAAGTTCATGTTATCTCCATTGCAAACTTTTCAGAAAAGACAAAAACCCCTTAGAACTTTGTCTAATGTCTAATGAAGTTTTATGGTTAATCTAAGAACAAACAGATGTGAATAATTTTAATAAATGTAATTAAGACTACTGGAAATAATAACGGAAAGAATTCTGTATGCAAGGGGAGTGAGACTGGTTATTGAAAGAAGGAAAATGGGGCACCTGGGTGGCTCAGTGGGTTAAAGCCTCTGCTTTCGGCTCAGGTCATGATCTCAGGGTCCTGGGATCGAGGCCCTCATCGGGCTCCCTGCTCAGCGGGGAGCCTGCTTCCCCCTCTCTCTCTTCCTGCCTCTCTGCCCTCCTTGTGATCTCTCTCCCTCTGTGAAATAAATAAATAAAATCTTTGAAAAAAAAAAGAAAGAAGGAAAATGTAGGACAAAATTTGAATGTAAAAGTGGTTTCTGAAACCATCATCAGAAAGATTAAAGATGGTTCCCGGAGAAACAATAAATCCAACTCCCCATCAACTACTGAGAAAATACGTTGGTTATTCTCAGCAATGTGTTTATCCAAGGCTATCCACAGAAACTGCTCGAATTCTTCAAGATTTTTAGCGTGAGCTCCAGAAACAGATCCAATGGTTAAAAGTTCACCAATCACCACTACACACCTGGAATCTCTGATTTGTCTAACAGAGGCACAAACAAGGTTGGAATGGAGAGAGAAAGCAACCAAAGAAGATGCTGAGGGTTTCAATTTCATCAACTTGGGAAGACTACTAGAGAGGTAAACATTCAGTTTGCTGATGTAAAAGCTGGGAAGAGGAATATGAAAGGAGGGGAGAAAGGTTTTAATCAGTGAAAATAACCCTTCCCTAATTAACTCTATTAAATGCATTGCAGGTGGAAGCAACTTTGGAGGATTTTTAATCTCCTACAATATCACACCAACAACCATTCAACAGGTAACTATGTCTTATTATCTGAAATTAACAGTCCTTACTGTGACAATTATAGGTTTCACCCTGGCATTAGAACTTAACCTCACAGCACAAAACTTAAATTTATCCTCGAAGCCTATTTAAATTCTCAAATCTCTTGGGACATTTTCCACTCTTTTATACCACCTACCATCATTTCTGAACCTGTCAGCAAGCCAAAAATCAGCATCACTACTACTACTAGACCTAATTTGACTAGAAAATGTGCTACAAAAACCCATCTCTTATTTTCAAATAAGAACTTCCACCCTAATTTCTAACCAAAAAGGCCTAATTAAACTACTTCTACTTTCTGAATACATTAACTCTAAGCTTACTCCTATTTAATTTCCATGAGTAATCTCCATAATAACCAAGACACCAGTAAGTAACAATCGAACAGTGGCAATCACCAACCAGGTCCCATAATTATATAATGCAGCAATTCCCACAGCTTCTTCACTGAAAAAAATCCCAAATCCCCCATGTCAGAAACCACTCAATCCCCTATACCCCTGAATTTAAACACAATCTCTATGTCATCTTCCTTTAAAACATAAAAAGTTACCATTAAGGGTTGCATTCCTAGAAACACAAAAACTACTAAAACTTAACAAGGAAGAAATAGAAAACCTGAACAGACCCATAACCAGTAAGGAGAGTGGAGCAGTCATCAAAAATCTCCCAACAAACAAGAGCCCAGGGTCAGACAGCTTCCCAGGGGATTTCTACCAAACATTTAAAGAAGAATTAATACCTATTCTCCTGAAACTGTTCCAAAAATAGAAATGGAAGGAAAACTTCCAAAGTTTTATAAGCTTTATAAGTTTTTAAAAACTTCCTCATTTTATAAGGCCAGCATTACCTTGATCCCAAAACCAGACAAAAACCCCACCAAAAAGGAGAATTGCAGACCAATATCTTTGATGAACATGTATGCAAAAATTCTCACCAAAATACTAGCCAATAGGATCCAATAGTACATTAAAAGGATTATTCGACACGACCAAGTGGGATTTATTCCTGGGCTGCAAGGTTGGTTCAACATCTGCAAATCAATCAATGTGATACAATACATTAATAAAAGAAAGAACAAGAACTATACGACATTCTCAATAGATGCTGAAAAAGCATTTGACGAAGTACAGCATCCTTTCTTGATCAAAACTCTTCACAGTGTAGGGATAGAGGATACATACCTCAATATCACAAAAGCCATCTATGAAAAACCCATAGCAAATATCTTTCTCAATGGGGAAAAACTGAGAGCTTTCCCCCTAAGGTCAGGATCACAGCAGGGATGTCCACTATCACCACTGCTATTCAACACAGTACTAGAAGTCCTAGCCTCAGCAATCAGACAACAAAAAGAAATAAAAGGCATCCTAATCAGCAAAGAAGAACTCAAGCTCTCACTCTTTGCAGATGATATGATACTTCACGTGGAAAAACCAAAGACTCCACTCCAAAACTGCTAGAACTCATACAGGAATTCAGTCAAGTGTCAGGATATAAAATCAATGCACAGAAATCATTGCATTGCTATACACCAACATCAAGATAGAAGAAAGAGAAATTAAGGAGTTGATCCCATTTCCAATTGCACCCCAAACCATAAGATATCTAGGAATAAACCTAACCAAAGAGGCAAAGAATCTATACTCAGAAAACTATAAAGTACTCATGAAAGAAATTGAGGAAGACATAAAGAAATGGAAAAGCATTCCATGCTCATGGATTGGAAGAAGAAATATTGTGACAACGTCTATGCTGCCTAGAGCAATCTACACATTTAATGCAATCCCTATTAAAATACCATCAATTTTTTTCAAAGAAATGGAACAAATAATCCCAAAATTTATATGGAACCAGAAAAGACCCTGAATAGCCAGATTAATGTTGAAAAATAAAACCAAAGTTGGCGGCATCACAATTCCAGACTTTAAGCTCTATTACAAAGCTGTCGTCATCAAGACAGTATGGTACTGGCACAAAAACAGACATAGATCAGTGGAACAGAATAGAGAGCCCAGAAACGAACCCTCAACTCTATGGTCAACTAAAAGTCAACAAAGCAGGAAAGAATGTCCAATGGAAAAAATACAGTCTTTTCAACAAATGATGTTGGGAAAATTGGACAGCCACATGCAGAAGAATGAAACTGGAGCATTTCCTTACACCACATACAAAAATAGACTCAAATGGATGAAAGACCTCAACGTGAGACAGGAATCCATCAAAATCCTTGAGGAGAACACAGGCAGCAACCGCTTCGATCTAAGCAGCAGCAACTTCTTCCTAGAAACATCGCCAAAAACAAGGGAAGCAAGGGCAAAAATGAACTATTGGGATTTCATCAAGATCAAAAGCTTTTGCACAGCAAAAGAAACAATTAACAAAACCAAAAGACAACTGACAGAATAGGAGAAGATATTTTCAAATGATATATCAGATAAAAGGCTAGTATCCAAAATCTATAAAGAACTTATCAAACTCAGCACCCAAAGAACAAATAACCCAATCAAGAAATGGACAGAAGACATGAACAGACATTTCTCCAAAGAAGACATCCAAATGGCCAACAGACACATGAAAAAGTGCTCAACGTCACTCGGCATCAGGGAAATACAAATCAAAACCATAGTGAGATACCACCTCACACCAGTCAGGATGGCTAAAATTAACAAGTTGGGAAAGGATAGATGTTGGCAAGGATGCAGAGAAAGGGGAACCCTCCTACGCTGTTACAGTGTTGGTGGGAATGCAAGCTGGTGCAGCCACTCTGGAAAACAGTATGGAGGTTCCTCAAAAAGTTGAAAATAGAACTACCCTACGACCCAGCAATCACACTACTGGATTTTTATGCTAAAGATAAAAAATTTAGTGATCTAAAGAGGGACCTGCATCCCAAAGTTTATAGCAGCAAAGTCCACAATAGCCAAACTGTGGAGAGAACCTAGATGTCCATCAACAGATGAATGGATAAAAAAGATGTGGTATATATACACAAAGGAATACTATGCAGCCATCAAAAGAAATGAAATCTTGCTGTTTGCAATGATGTGGATGGAACTAGAGGGTATTATGCTAAGCAAAATAAGTCAATCAGAGAAAGACAATTATCATATGACCTCTCTGATATGAGGAATTTGAGAGGCAGTGCAGGGAGTTGTTGGGGGGTAGGGAGGGAAAAAATGAAACAAAATGGGATCAGGAAGGAGAAAAACCATAAGAGACTCTTAATTTCATGAAACAAACTGAGGGTTGCTGGGGGTGGGAGAGAGGGATAGGGTGGCTGGGTTATGGACGTTGGGGAGGGTTTGTGCTATGGTGAGTGCTGTGAAAGGTGTAAGCCTGATGATTCACAGACCTGTACCCCTGAAGCAAATAATACATTATGTGTTAATTTTTTTAAAAAATTACCATTACGTCTGTTACCAACCTTGAAAGAAACATTCCTAAAACGATCTTGTTAGATAATCAAATCTTAGGGTACTGTTCAGTAGCTATGGCCATTGCATAACCGAAAACCACAAGCATTCCCCTTAAATAAATTTCAGAAACTGTCAGATCTAAAAAAGAACCTCTCAAAGTCAATACAATACCTTAACCAATACCACCATTCAATCCTAACCCACCATAAATCAGAGAAAGATTTGGAGAAAAGCCTACAAAACTGAATATAAAAATAGTACTTAAAATAAGTACAATATATACGATTATTCCCACATGAATTTAATCATCACTGATGACATGAAAAATCACTGTTGTATTTCAACTACAAGGATACGGGGGTGACTGGGTGGCTCAGTCAGTTGGGCATCTGTCCAGCTTAGGTCATGATCCCAGCATCCTGGGGTCTAGCCTCACATCCAGCTCCCCACTTGGCAAGGAGGCTACTTCTCCCTTTCCCTCGGCCTGCCACTGCCCTACTATGCTCTCTCTCTCTCTGTCAAATAAATAAATAAAAATCTTTTAAAAATTTTCAACTATAAGAATATTAACAACCAACATAAGTAAATCCCACCCATTGATCACAATCACTAACACTCATTCACTGACCTTTCAGGCCCATCAGACATAGCATGATGAAACTTTGGGCTCTCTTTTAGGAGTTTGTTCAGTTCTACAAATTTTAATAGCCTCTTCCTAGTCATACATCATATATCAGATAAAATAACTGCCTTTTCATCAGTAACTCCTATCTGCCAAGATGTAAACTATGGATGAATTATTCAACATACAAGCTAATGGAGTCTCCATACTTATCAGTTTATTTTTTTAAGATTTTTAAAGATACTCTGGGTCATATACATTCTCAGAAACATGAAACATTGGAGTTATCCTTATTATTCACAGTAAAGGCCACAGCAGTTATAGGCTACATCCTACCATGGGGACAAATATCTCCCTGAGGAGCAATGGTCATTGCAAACCTTTTATCCTCTGTTCCCTACTAGAATGGATAGAAACAGGATTCTCAGTAAAGAAAGTGATCTAGTCTGATTCTTTGCCTTCCACATCATCCTCCCATTAATCATTTCAGCAGCTGTAGTATTCTATTTACAATTTCTCCATGAAGCAGGATTTAATGGCTTATTAGGAATATAATCTGAGTCAGACAAATTCCATCCATACTATACAAGTAAAGATATTTTAGGACTCTTTTTCCTTATTCTAATACCATCTGCTCTAGTACTATTTCCACCTGACTGCGTTGGAGACCCAGACAGTAACACCCCAGCCAACCCCCTAAATACCCCACCACATATTAAACCTGAATAATACTTCTTATTTGCCTATGCAATCCTTCACTTGATCCCTAATAAATGAGAATAATAGCCCTAATCATCTCTATTTTAATTCTGGCCATTATTTCTATATCAAAACAGCTAAATATGTCAATGTTTATTCTGATTATCAGTAACAGACCCAGTAACACTAATGTGCATCACAGGACAACTAGTTGAACACCAGTTTATCATGATCAGTCAACTAGCACCGATCTAGTTGCTTTTCATTACCTAATTCTTTTTTCATTACCCTAATTCTCACGCCCGTTACAAGTATCGAAAACAACCTCAGGAAATGAAGAGTCTTGTAAACCAGGAAGGGAGGACAATAGTTCTCCCTGAGACTCAAAGAAGACACAGCAGCTCCACTATCACCCAAAGCTGAATTTCTGTTTAAACTATCGCCTGATACCTGCCCTTAAATAGATAAGCATGACTCTACTGTGCCACTCCAGTATTAAAGTCAATAATAAAAAAGACCACACTTAGGTAATTCATGCATTAGTGCCCTACCACATTACAAATATATATATCTACACTCACACATACTACATGTCATGTATAATCGTACATTAATGATCTGCCCTGTACAGACAACACATGTAAAACAAACCCTCACCCATCATGGGAGTGGCCACAAGAGCCTCCAGTTCACAGTCTAAGTTCACAGGTGCCAAGTTCACTTCCATTTCGGCTGTCCAGTCAACCTTTTCCTGAGGATGTGCTATAGTGACTCATGACCAGCCCTTACAGGAGAATAACCCAGAATCTACTCGCCAAAATTTAACAATAGCAGCATTTTCATAATCTCCTAGGAGTGACAGACGTCATAGCCTCCAGGGGAAAACGAGGTGTTCCACCCAGCTGCATCCTCCACAAGGCCTCCCTTCCTCTCAGGGGGGTGGCAGGGTTGGCAGGATGGGGCAGAGGTGTGGGTAAAAGGTTGTGTCACTTTTTCTCGATCAGAGAGCTCAAAAGGATGCTGCAGTTTGTGGGATCCTCTGAGCCTTGGACCCTTGTGTATAAAATAAGACGTTGGACTAAAAGATCCATAAATGTACTTGCAGTTCACAGTCTCCACAGCTCTGAACATTCCAGAGTCCCTGTGCTAAACTTGAGGTCTTTCTGCTTCTGAAGCACGAGTTGCACCTAGAAATGAAGGCGATGGAGTCTTAAGGAGGGGTGATTCTTCTAGCTTATTTCCCATTGGCTGTAGGGAAAGCTGCTTTTATGTCCTAGCCCCAGCCAGCTTAATTTCTTCTATTTGGTAGTCATTTTTCATGACTAGAAACCCAAACCAGGAATTGGGACTTCTGGAAAAAGAGGACACAACCCAACCTTCGTCTCCTGCAGGGCACTGGCCTCCAGTCTCAGGCTTCTCAGAAGAAGTCAGTTATTGAAGATATGGAAGGCAAGGATGGCTAGAGAAGCCACAGGGACCCAGGAGAGATGCTACACCAATGGCCTCTCACCTCTTTGACAACAGCTCCAGGAGCAGCACCTCTGATGTCAACTTCTGTTCACAGCCCCAACGATACTGATGGGTGTCTTACACTCGGGATGCTCAAAACCATGCATACAGTCCTGCTCTTCCTCCTGTATTCCCCTCACTTTAATGCAATCATTGCTATCTCTCTTTTTTTGGTGGGGGTGGGGAGTTTCCTATCATCTGATCCTTTATCCTATTTGGAGGAAATTCCAATAAATGTGAGTTGAAAGGGAGTCAGACATTCCCACATTTGCTCCCTAGCGACTGGGGCATGGGCACATGATTAGGCATGGCCGTTCAGACCATGCAAAAAAGGATTTTGCTTCCTGAGAGTAATACAAGGCTAGAGATTATTCACAGCAGTGGTAGAAGAGAGCAGGTGCAGCAAGTGTCCAAGGACAGGGATACTTTAGCTGTGTCCTGACCAGGATGCTCTTGTCGTGTGACCTGGGTCCCAGCTTTTCTTGATTTCTGCCTATTTTCTGAGTTTGGTTCTTCAACGTTTACACTGATTTTGTGAGCTCTAATACACGTATATTCAACTACATTCCATTTCTTCTTGGAGAGCCAGAAGTAGTTTCTGTTGTTTGCAACTAAGTCCTGGCTGGTACCTTCACCATACCCTCAGTCACCAACTCGGAAAACTTGAAATCCTTTTTAATTGTCCCTGATCCACTGAGGCCCACCAATCCCACCCCACAATGTCACCTCTATGGCCCCACTGCCAACCAAAGCCAGGCCCTCATTATCTTTGCCTATTTCTGCTGTCCTCTGCTTGATGGCTCCTCTGGCTTCCAGGATCTTCATAACCATGAACACCTACTTCTGATCAGAACCCAGGATCCTCAGTCTGCCTGTGGTCCTGAGGCAGCAGGAGCTTCTCCCCTTCATGGCACTGTTTCTTGTTTTCTAAATTCACATCAATGGAAAGTATTAATTACCCTTAAATGGAAATAAATTAACTTAAGAAGATGTAGTTTTATCTTGCTTTTCTAGTAACCACATCCCCTGAGGAAGCATTAATTGATTTTAAATCCAAATCAGACTAATGCACTTGGACACTTTGCTGGGTAATGGAAATTAGTGATGACCCTATAAAAGGAAGGCTTACTGCCAACTCCTGTTCTTGCACATTTTTATCACTGTGGATGAGGTAAGCCCAATCGCGGGTGGAGAAGGCCCAGTAGCACCAAGCTCTTTATTTATTTAGTAAATATTTATTGAGTACCTGCTTTATGTCAGGGCCTACACAAGGCACTGGGGACCCAGTGATGAATGGGACAGGCTGGGTCCAGACCTAATGAAGCTTACAGCTGAAGGCATTAAAACTCCTTTCAAGGGCTTCCTACCATTTCTTCACTCAGCTTCTCCCTACCTGAGTCTGGCCTTCAGAGGAACATCAGCGAGCCTTGTCGGGAAGCACCAGGAGACTTGAGAGTGTGGACCACCCCAGAAGGGAGTCAGCTTGGCTGGACTCATGCCCTCTGTCTCCCCAGGCTGTTCCTCCAGGAAGACACAGTTTTGGGAACAGAATTGGTCCCAGGAAGTCTGTGGAGACAGTCTCTCTAGTACCTTCTTCATGACACCACCACCTAGAGTTAAATTTAGGAATTAAAAATACAGGATGGTCAGTTGAGTTTGAACCTCAGATAAACAATGAATGGGGTTTTTTTTTTAGCATAAGTATATCCCATGCAATATTTAGGATCCTTTATACATATACACCACTTAGTTGGGTGCCTGTATTTTTCTGCCAATCCTACTACCCGCGCTCCCACCCCAGCAAGTTGCCCTGTGCCTCCGGTGCCTGTTTCGGAGCAGTGCCTTTCCCAGTACAGGAGTGCAGAATCAACCAGCCCCCTTTCAAAATCTACTCATCACGAAAAGTATTCGAGTCTGCTCTTAGCTGGCTGTACCCCGCAAAGAACTTCAATCCAGCCACCTTGAGTGCACTGACTCCAAGCAAGGAGTGATCCATTCTAAGGAGATGGTAGAGGCGAGTAAGACACAGTCACAACCCTAAGGAACCTAGAGACAACAGGGAAGTGGAATAAGTTATTCAAATGATTGTTATACAAGGTGGAAAATAAAAAATGACTTGGGTGCTAAAGGAATGCCGGTAGGAAGAGGTCACGTGTACTTTGGAGGGTGGGAGTCTTGAGGGCATGTGCAGGAGGTGGCATTTATAGTTGAATAGACCAATGACAACTCCATGAAATCATACCACAGTGTGCATGGGGTCATTACAAAGCCTCCATCTGTGTCCACAAGTCAATCACTTGTGGCTGATGCTACCAAGAGGAGCCTTCTGGAAAGGACATGCCAAGTGGAGTGATCCCTATAGACCCAAATCAGGAGAAAGAGCCTGTGTGTTTGGAGAAATCTCACTTAGCTGGAGTCCAGGGTTCCATGTGTGGTGTGTAGCTGGAGAGGCCATCCCAAAGGTACATCAAAGATGGCCATGATGAAAGGTCAAGGACTGCAGGGAGCTGGCATTTCTACTGGGAAGCTAGGGTCAGGGCGGGGGCACTTGCTCTCTCTGGAAGTGGGCCTCTCTGCCCAAGGGCCTGCATCGGCAACAGTCTTACTCCCAACTTCTAGTGGACACTGGCTGTGCTGAATGAGGGAATGTTGATCACATTCTTGGTAAATATTTGGACATCTGAGGTTTTTGAACAGAGCCTGTTTGTACAGCATCTAATAAGGGAGCAGAAAGGCTTCTCATTCATTGCTTCCCGGTTCATATGACTGAGCATTGTCCAGACAGGCAAATATTGACAGCGGCAGTGGCAGAACGCGGCCTTGATGCTGCCCTGAAGATGGCCAGTGAAGAAAGCCAAACACTCAGAACTGCCTATTTGTAGAGGAAGTAGCAAAGACAGCATCCCACACAGACTACCAGCTCTCAGCATTGGAGGGACTCGGTCTGTGACCTTCCACGGGGAATATTCACCACACTCTACACATTGTACCCAGAGATCCCAGCACTGAGGTCTCTGGTGACAGAAGAGCTGATGGCTAGTTAATGAATTCTCCCTGAGCAAGGCAGACAGACAGGCTCTAGCTGCCCCCTAGCTGGTCTGTTAGCAGGGCTGGGCTCCCTGAGCAGGCCACAGGGGTTCTGCTGGGGAGTGTTTTTGAGAGATTAAAGTGACATCGCTAAGTGGGTACATGTAACAGGAGGGAGCCAACCTCCTTCTCTCTCCTCCTTCTGCCTGACAGCCTCCACTCTGAGGGAATAGTGCATGAGAACATGTTCGTGTTTCTCCAGAAACGTATCTATTTATTTTAAGATTTTATTTATTTATTTGGGAGAGAGAGAGAGAGAGAGAGAGAGAGAGAGAGAGAGCGCAAAGAGGGAGAATGAGAGGAAGAGGCAGACTCCCCACTGAGCAGGATGCCTGACATGGGGCTCGATCCCAGGACCCTGGGATCATGACCTGAGCCGAAGGCAGTCGCTTAATAACCGACTGAGCCACTCAGGTGCCCCCAGAAATTTATTTAAAGCAGGCTGCAAGCTGGAGGCAGATTCAGGCTGCAGGAATAGGGTCCTGGGCCCCTCCTGGATCTACCCGCTTTGTGGACTCTTCCCCTCAGGCTCCTCTGGCCTGGAAAGAAAGCGGTAGAGACACCACTGGAGGTGCTGAGGCCGGAGATACAAGGACTCTATCCCAGAGCCTCAAGCTGTGCCTCCTATTCCTCCCGCAGAATGATCCAGATCTCACTTCCTTATTGCAGCTTGCTTGCCCTCAGATCCTGATCTCTCTGTGCGTACTCACCTTCCCTGGGCCTCCATCATTAGGTTTTGGGGGCTTGGACTCTGACCCGACCCTGTTTCCATGAAGCATGAGGTCCCTGCTAGAGGCGCCCAGGTCTGGCTTCCCTTGGATGGGGCCCAGCACAGGCATCCTCCCCTCCCTTCTCCCCATGCTTCCCTCCTCCTCCCTTCCCCTCCTCTTCTCCCCTCCTCTCTCCGTCCCCTTGCTCCCTCCTCCCTCCCACCGGGCAGCCTGAGCTGGAAACCACAGGAAGGGGTTGGGCTGGCTTGGCTGCTGGAGCTCAGAGCTGGAGGTAAGGAAATCAGGAAACCCAGGCTGGATTCCAGCATGAATTGGAAAGCTCTCCATCAGCCAGGGCATTAGGTACATAAGGCACCAAAACCTGTGAATGACAAAGGATTTTAAAATTCCATTAAACTGAAAAAAAAATTTTTTTTTGAAACACAGTCTTACCAATGAGAAGCAATGTATTCTTTAATTAACTCTAGAAACATAATACATGTCGGAGGAGAAGAATGGAAGACAAAACAGTGTGAAGTGAAAAATAAAGGCCCCCCTCATACACCCTGATTCCATATTCCCACTCCCCAGAAGCAAACCGCTAGCAGTTTATTGGGGAAGTTTTATTTATTTATTTGTTTGTTTGTTTATTTATTTATTTAAATTCAACTAACCAACATATAGCACATCATTAGCTTTTGATGTAGTGTTCAATGATTCATTAGTTGCATATGACATCCAGCGCTCAATTCAGTTTTGGAGAAACAAAATTCAGGATGGAAACTGCTGGAAGTGACCAGACCCCGGGAGGCGTTTGGGTTGCAAAGGGGGCATGTGTGTGCATGTGAGCGCTCGTGTGCATAACCATGAGCCATGCTTTACTAGCACAGGCTCTGCTATCAACCATCTGGGCTCAGAGTCTGGCTCCTAGCTGTGTGGCCAGTTGGGCAATTTGCCTAAGTTTTTGGTGAGTCGGTCTTATCATTTGTAAATCGAAAATAATCAGTCTCTACCTGTATAGTCATGGACATTTGCGTATTTTTCAGCTCATGAAATGATTGCGAACCTGCCAAAGGTGGTGGGAATTCTACTCATACATACCTCTCAGCCCCACTGTCTTCCAGAACCAACACTACTTACAGGAAGCCCTCCTGTGCGTGTACCACTGTCTGGTTTATAATCCACATCCTGGACATCCCTGGGAGACAGAGGTGTGAGCCCCTGAAGGGATGAAGAAACCAAGGAGTAGCCCCTTGTCTGAGGTCCAGAGCTGCTCTAGACCCCAAATGGCATGCTTTTCCAGTGCCCCCCACGGGGCCACCTGCAACCTGTCTGAGCAATGGGCTCAGGAGCATATGACAGCTGGGCAGCGGAAGGGCTCTTGCAATTCCCAGGGTGTCCTCCCACCCCTACCTGGGAGTTCTGACCTTCTGATTTTGCCGCAGGTCTGGGGCGGGGGCAGAAATGGCTTTGATCAAGAATCTTCCTTCTTCCCTCCCTTCCTCCTCATTGAGGTTTTATAGTTTTAATCAGGTTAATTGTTTGTCATTTTGTATTTATGTATTTCTTTTTTTTTAAGATTTTATTTACTTATTTGACAGAGAGAGAAAGAGAGAGATCACAAGTAGGTAGAGAGGCAGGCAGAGAGAGAGGAGGAAGCAGGCTCCCCACCGAGCAGGGAGCCCGATGTGGGGCTCTATCCCAGGACCCTGAGATCATGACCTGAGCTGAAGGCAGAGGCTTTAACCCACTGAGCCACCCATGCGCCCCTATTTCTTTTTCTTAATACAAAAGTGATATCTGTATAGTACAGAAAATATATAGACAAGTAGACACAAAATAAAAATAAATACCGCCATTCTCTGCCTTCCTGGAGTGTCTGCTCTGGCCCCCCAACTTGACCAGGGGCACTCACCAATTGCACAGAATCTTTACCTGAGGACCCCAGCCACAGCTTCCCAACTTCAGCCAAGGAGCTGGCAGCCTATGAAACGTTCCAAGATCCACAGGATCTATTAATGACAATGATTTTGAGCCGCAAATGCTACTGTAAGTGGGTAACAGCATGACTTGGTAGTTTTTAAAGCCTCTTCTTAATTCAATAATTAAGGTCATGTGAAATTTGATAAAGTCCTTGGAAAAATCAATTTGGTTTGTGGACTTGAAAATGTTTCACTGACTCCTTTCTAACTATTTCTGATGTACTATCAGTGGATCGTCTGATCAGGAAAATAAACTGTAGAGCTTTGACAAGCTGTTACTGTGCGTCACAGAGCCCGAAGACCAGTGGGAAGAGAGAGGCATGGAACGAGCAGTTACAATGGCAGCCATTGTGTGTCACCAGAAAGGTATATCCTCAGGGTTGTGGGAACACCCAGAAGCTCCCCTGCAGAGGAAAGAAGGTCCAGTAAAGCTTTCCTGAGGAACTGGGCATCCAGCTGGATCTTAACTGAACATTGACGGAACACCTTGAGCTGGTTAGGCAGAGAAAGGATGGCAGGGGAAGAGGGCTGGCAAGTAGACAGGCCTTGCCAGCTCATAGGGAGTGGGAAAGGATGAGAGTGGAGGCTGTGAGAGAGTGGGGAGGGGTCCACACTGTGAAGAGGAGGCTGAGGAGTGGGTTGGAACCCTGTTATGAAGGGCCTTGTGTCCATGCTAGCACACGGTCTGCGTGGGTCTGCGTCTCTGTGCCCCTACCTTAGTTCTATTGAAAAATTCCCACGCCTGTCACAAGTGGGATGGAGGTAGAAGGGCTCAGCCTTGGAGACCCCCAGTGGAATGGAACAGGCGTTAGGAGGAGAGGGAGATTGGGCCCCTCTGGCTGGTGACTTTACCAATCCCCTTCAGGGTTTCTCTGGGAAGTTCTTGCGTTTCTCTTACCAGGTATATGTTTTCAACCATGTTGCTTAAGCCTACTGAAATACACACACACACACACACACACACACACACACACACACACACATGCACGCACGCACACACGTGCATGCACATGCACACACACACATGCACACACACACACACACACACACACACACACACAGCAAAGGGGGGCAATTCCTTTACTAGTTTTTCCAAGAATTTTAATCTGGGGACTTGGGACTGCAGGAAAATACTACTAGGGAGACAGGAGCAGGTAGTAAACAGGCAAAACAAGGAAGTAAAATTGAATCTCCTCAAAGTATTAACTTTTGTCTTTTTAGAAGCTTTTCTGCTGCGTTCTGACTTGAGGTCAACAGAAACTGAGAGGCCCCATCACTAGTGACTTGGTTTCCCTTCGGTGGGTTTTGGCCGTCTGGGTTCTGTGAAGGTGAACTGTGAAAGGCCTGCATCCCATGTGAATGGGGAGCTGGAAAGAGAGAGTGGAGTTAGGCCTCTATCCACTCAGCACCTCCCCCTGCCTGTGTCCTTCCCCCCCACCTCTCACAGCCCTCCAGTCAGGAAGGAACTAGGAAGTCATGGAAATAGGTGGTCCTGGTGGCCGCCCCCCCTCCTCAGCCCTGGGGACCAGCTGATGCAGCTCCCTCGTCCAGGCCCCCAGCATCCACCGCTGGACACAGAGATCTGAGAGTGGCTCAGCTGAGCCTGGCTTCCCTGGGGACGTGGTGTAGTGAGGGGTGACGAAGGGGGCAATGGAAGGGCATTGGGATGCCACCTCTCATGGGAGAAGGTGGAGTGAGAGGCCAAGGACCAGGGCAGGCCCACATGCCTCTGCTTACTGCTGAGGTGACTTCTAAGATTGACTTTGTTCTAGAATGTTCAAAAAGAGATACACATTGGGGGAAGTAAACAGGTCTGATGGTGTGATGGCCTACCTCCTCAGTCCCAGGCCCTGCGGATTCAATGAAGAATAGACCCATGTCTGTGATTGCTCTGTGGACTTCATTGGCCCTTCACAGACCCCCGAGAAGCAAAGGTGAGGCACCTCAGCACCCCAATATCTGGTCATGTCCCATCTGTGCTCCTCCCTGGACAACCTAAACCTGAGGATTTCCCATCTCACTAGAGCCCGGGAATAGGACTGAATTAGGAACTCAGGACGACAGTCAGGTTTTCACACCCCACTTTGCTACCAAAAACACAGCAACTTTACAGAAAGATGTAAGATACAAAACAGTATATTCATGTGTGATCCTCCCGTGTCTTCCATTGGCCTTGCTGGGCGCCCCCTGGATGGTGAGTAGATTTGTCATTTCTATGCTGGCGGGAGCATTTTCTCTGAACAAGAACCATGTGGAGTTCAGCTCTGGGTCACTGTGTCTGTGCACTTTGGTGGAAGGGAATGAATCCTGAGTTTAACATCCTTGGACCGAGCCTGTTATTTACCCATTTCTGAGGCTAACCTTTGGAAGAACTGTTGATGTGTTCTGAGTGGTCCCAGACATTAAAACTCAGGTCTAGGGGCGCCTGGGTGGCTCAGTGGGTTAAAGCCTCTGCCTTCGGCTTAGGTCATGATCTCAGGGTCCTGGGATCAAGTCCCACATCAGGCTCTCTGCTCTGCGGGAAGCCTGCTTCTTCCTCTCTCCCTCCTTTATTCCTTTCTCTCTCTCTCTCTCTCTCTCTCTCTCTCTCTCTCTCTCTCTCTCTCTGTCAAATAAATAAATAAATAAATCTTAAAAAACAAAACAAAAACAAAAACCTCAGGTCTAGGAGGAAGTGACAACGAAATGGATTGTAGCCTCTGGGGTTTGACTAGATCAATCCCATGTTCTTTCTCCCCCAAGCCCTGTGATTCTCAGGCTTCAGGGCAGCAGGCCGAAGATCCTCTGGCATTTTCTTGCCTGGAGTGGGAGCTGCCAGGCCGTCTTGACCGATGGTACTTTCTCCCCATGGGCCTCCACCTTCACCACCCGTGTGTGCGGCTCCCACAGCACTGTGTCCATGGGGGACATCAGTGCCTGGGACTCTCAGTCCAGGTGGAGGAGCCTCAGGGCATCCAAGAGCATGTTCTGTGCCTGTGTCCTGGGGTCCCTGGCCACCGTCTCCGGGATAAGATGTAAGTCAGAGGAGAAAGGACATGGGAGGAGAAAGTAAGAGGAACTGTGAATCCTGGGCCTGGGGCCACCATGGCCCATGTTGGGCCCGTTGACCCGGCTCATGTTCCTCCCCTGTAACATGGATCTAATGATTCCTGCTGTGCCGCGCAGTGACCTGTGACCCCCTAAGGATGGTCAGCCCCTGGAGGCAGAAATGCTTTATGAAGCACGCTATTGAACCAGGTAGCAATCAGCTCTCGACAGCTCTCCCTATCATACCAACTGGTCTTCATCCAGAAATATGAGATTTTAGGGGGAGGCATCACCATGGATGTTCTCAAAAAAATTTTTTTTGAATTTTTTGAGAGAGAAATAGAAGAAGAAGCAGACTCCCTGCTTGCAGGGAGCCCAGTGCGGGGTTCAATCCCATGACCCTGAAATCACGACCAGAGCTGAAGGCAGACGCTTAACTGACTGAGCCACCCAGGCCCACAGCCACTGCAGATCTTCAACCGGAGCTAAATCTTTACTTAGATCCTTCACCTCAAGCTGCTAGTCTATAATGACACGACAAACACTACCCCGGGGATTTCACAGCGATTGTGGTGGATCCAGGGCCCGGACCTCCTGACCAGAAGAGAACTCCAGGCCTTCCTCTGAAAAGGACAGTGGGACCCTCAAGGCCAGATGAACCTGTACTTAGGGACAATTCCTGTCACCCGAGTGTACACCAGCCGCTTTTAAAGGGAAGACCATCCAGACTGTCTTTTGAAACTCAATTGTAGAGCAAGGTCTAGTTCTTTTTTTTTTTTTAAGATTTTATTTATTTATTTGACAGAGAGAGAAAGAGAGAGAGAGAGAGATCACAAGTAGGCAGAGAGGCAGGCAGAGAGAGAAGGGGAAGCAGGTTCCCTGCTGAGCAGGGAGCCTGATGTGGGGCTCAATCCCAGGACTCTGGTATCATGACCCGAGCTGAAGGCAGAGGCTTAACCCACTGAGCCACCCATGCGCCCCCGTCAAGGTCTAGTCCTTTCCAGTTCTTCAGAACCCAGTGGTCTTTCCAAGCTAAGGGAAGATGAAGCAGAGCCCGGCCCAGCTGAGAACCAGGAGCAGAGCTGATCTGCTGGAGACAGGCGCCCAGTGAGAGCTTGGGAACATTTTCTTCTCTAAACACAGCGCAGGCACACCTCATTCTATACACTTCCCTTTGTTGCACGCCGCCGACACTGTGGTTTTGACAGACTGAAGGCGGCCGCAGCCCCACGAGGAGCCAGTCTGCTGGAGCCATTTTCCCAACAACATTTGCTCTCTTTGTGTCTCCTGTCACATTTTGGTAATTCTCACAATATTTTAGACTTTTTAAAATATCATTATTCTATGCATTATGGTGATCTGTGACCAAGGATCACAACTCACTGAAAGCTTACATGATGGTTAGCGACTTTTTAGCAATAAAATATTTTTTAGCAATAAAGTATTTTAGCAATAAAATGTTTTTAGCAATAAATATTTATTTCTAAAATATTTTAGCAATAAAAAATTATAGCTATAAAATATTTTAGCAATAAAATATTTTTAGCAATAAGATATTTTAGCAGTAAAATAAAATAAAATATAAATAAAATATTTAGCAATAAAAAATATTTAGCAATTGAGGTCTCTACTTTGTTTTTTCCAGCCTTCATGCTATTGCACACTTAACAGACCAGAGTATCATGTAGGCATAGTTTTTAGACATGCTGGGAAACTGAAACATTCTTTTGACTTGTTTTATTGCGGTGGTCTGGAACCCAACTTGCAGAATCGCTGATGTCTGCCTATAAAACTGGGCCCCAAACTTTATTAAATTGAGGAGCTTATTTTCCATAAAGATCTGGCCTCACATACTGTATCATTAGGAGTCATTATCCCCAGAATAGTCTCCACGTGACCGCTTTTATCCACACCCGATGAACCAAAAGATGCATTCTAAAGCCCAATGTCTGTAGATATTCTATAATATGGGCTATGATTCTTAAGAGATAAAAAATAGATGCAAAATTTTTATCTAAGTTTGCTTTCTAGGGGTGCCTGGGTGGTTCAGTCGGTTAAGCATCTGCCTTCAGCTCAGGTCATGATCCCAGGGTCCTAGAACTGAGCCCCACATCAGGCTCCCTGCTCAGAGGGGAACCTGCTTCTCCCTCTCCCTCTGCCTGCTGCTCCCCCTGCTTGTGCTCTCTCTCTCTGTCAAATAAGTAAATAAAATCTTTATTAAAAAAATAGATTGGGTGCCTGGGTGGCTCAGTTGGTTGAGCTACTGCCTTCAGCTCAGGTCATGATCCTGGAGTCCCAGGATTGAGTCCCGTGTTGGGCTCCTGGCTACATGGGGAGTTTGCTTCTCCCTCTGACCTTCTCCCTTCTCATGCTTTCTCTTTCTGTCAAATAAATGAATAAAATCTTAAAAAAATAGATTGCTTTCTAAACTTGTGACTTTCATTTACTCTGCCCACTCTCCAAAAAATAACCTCCCTGATTCTCCTCTATTCTTCCTGCTCCCACATCCCTCCCCCCTAGTAGATTACACAACCTCAAGATCCCTTCCTTTTGTTTCCCAGAGAGCCACTATTGGGCATAGCCTGATCCTGGATAAAAGTATCAGGTGGCCTCGGACAAGGTAATTCACATCTCAGAGTCTCAGTTTCATCATCTGTAAATTAGAGATCATAACGGCACCTGCCTTCTAGGGGAGTAGGAGTCAACGTGACAATCAGAGGAGAAGATAGTGTCTTGCATGTAGTACATGCTCAATAAAACATTGACTTATTTCTCTGATTCCAGTTATGTCCCCTACCAGTTCATCAGCAAAACCCACTAGAGTTTCTATCCATGGGGTTACTAAGAAACGAACTCCTTATTAAATTAGAATACACTATTAGTCCTTCTTTGTTGGCTTATCAATGTTGAACAGAAAACTAAACCATTTGAGAAGAGAGCTCAGAGGCACCATTTTCTCATCTGTAAAATGGAGCCTCACAGGCTGTTTCGAGGATCAAAGGAGGTCAAGGTACCAGGCTGCGCAGACTTGTTGCCGAGTCCCTTCTTCTGGGGGTTGGGTGGCTCTCCTCCCTTCCAGCCCAGCTCCCCCTTCATTCTGCACAGCCTCCAGCAGAAGAGGTTGGGAGGCCTGAAGTTCAGAGTCCACGTCAAGGCCGTGTGGGGGCAGGATTATGGGGGAAAAAATTCCCAATTACCTGTTTTTCCTCTGCCCAAGAGGAGGCCCAGGCCAGCCACAGTTCCCCAACATGAGAAGGGGACCTCACTTTGGAGCCCTGGTCCTCTCAGGCTTGCCCTGCCCTTTTCCTCCCTTCCTAAAACATCTGCTCAAGCCTTGTCAGCTTGCTCTTGGGTTCCTGGTTCCTCATATACCCTCTCTATTCCCACTCTCTCCCTGCTTCTTATTGTTTATCAAGCTCAGAATGGGGGTGCAGATCATGGGGTGCTGGCCTGGATGACAAAAGGCCAGTGTTCTCACCCCGATGCCCACCCCTCCTTCCCTGGCTGCCTTCCCTCACTCAGTCACCCCACCTCACAGACACCTACTCTGATGGATACTGGAGACAAATGATGACACGGCCAGACATGGTTCCTACCCCCACACAGTTCAATCATCCCTTGCAAGCTGTGGGACCTTGGGCGAGTCCACAGCCCTGGCTCTATTTCCTTCCTTCCATGTCTTTCTCTGACATCCAGGCATTCTCTGTCCTGCGATTTCCTGTGGTTGAGCTGTTGGCCAAGGCTGAATACCACAGAGGTGAGAATGAGCAATTTTCGCTGCAGCTAAAATTCACGTTGAGGGATCACTCAATGCTAATTCTTCCTATAACTATAAAATACCACTTCCCCAAGACTCGTTTACCCATTTTCTCTGTTTAAAGCCATAACCAAAATCAAGCCCCAAATACTTGCCTAAGCACCATGCAGCTCACCACCCAAAGCCCCAAAACACCCACCAGCCAACAATTGAACCAGCTCCTCCCACTAGGGAAACCAGCGTTGCAGAGGGGTCTAACTACTCCTGCACCACCCAAGGCTGGGACGGTGGGATGGGATGGCCCAGAGTTTCTCCCAGGCCAGTGTCCTCTGCAGGACCCGTGCTGAAGCTCATCTTGGCAGAGCAAGGCTATTTTCCCAAGATCACGTTCTCCAGCAGGATAAGGGCTGGCCTCCCACAGTGTGCCTCCTGGGGGTCAGGACAGCCCCAGGGCCACTCCGGGGAGGGGGGTGTATCTGGAGTAGCTTAGTGGTGAGAAGGGGGTCTTCCAGGCTTGTCTTGAAGCTACATTTGCACTGCAAGCATTCTGCTTTTATTTATGTTTTACATCATAAATCAATAAACATAAAAATGTTTTTGTAAGTAAATAAGTGTTCACACTCCATCCAAGAATGAGGGAAAAAATTGTCCTCACGAATGCGTCTCATTGGGTGACCAGGGACTTGGAGACTTGGGTGGCGGTTCCAAAGACCACTGTCCTGGCCGAGCCACCATGCAAGCAGCACTGGGAGGGCCCCCCATGTGTGGCGGGGCCCCAGGGGTTAACGCCACCCGGGGCAAGGCCATTACCACTCTGGGCTTCAATTTCCCTCCTGTTCCCGCCCACTCATGACTCTTGTGACTAAAATCAAAAAAGATCACGGGTGTAAAAGTCTTTGATGAGGAAAGAAGATCTGTGTCAATGGAGGGGACTGTCATTGTTTTTATTTGCAACGTGGTCACCGGTCACAGATGGGAATTTGCTTCAGCCCCCTGACACGCTGTGGAACAGGTTTCCCACAGATTCCCTTCTGAAACTCCTTCCCCTGCTCTCCCATCCCCGCTTACCTGGCAGCCCCTGTGGGTGGACTCAGTGTCAAGCTTTTGCTTAGTTCCTGACCTCAGATGTCCCTTGGAACCTGTCATGCCAAATCCAGTTTGTTCTGACTCCTCTTTTGACAAGAAAGCGCGTTTGCGTGTGTCCTGTGAGTTAGGTGACAAAGGGGGCTGGGCGGGACCAGGTTTGGTTGTTCTGAATCTGAGCTGGGACTTGCCCAGAGTTCAAGCCTCACTAAGAGCAGAGTCTAGACCCCCGTCATGGCCTCTAACTTCAGAAATCTTCCCCAGTGGCTTGGTGTTCTGGGGCCATCTGCAGTGACAGTCACAGACGCCCTCTTACTTGAAGCAACATGGAACATGCAGGTCTTGGCCTCCTCAGTCCTGTTCCTGCTGCCTGATATCCATACTTGAGAAGGTTCTAGAAGCACCTAAGGACACCCAGTGTGTCAGGGCTGGAGGCGTTTCAGAGGGCCTCCAGTGCCTCCGTATCAGATGGGAATTTGTTACGCCCCAGGACAAAAGTAACTGAACGTGGATCAGAGATAAGAGTGTGGTTGTGGGGATCTGACCTGCCCGACTATACCAGTGGAATGATGTCCCCCCAGATTCATGTCCACTCAGTACCTTGGTGTGTGACCTTATTTGAAAATAGGGTCTTTGCAGATGTAGTTAGTTAAGGTGCGGTCGCACTGGATGTAGGTGAGCTCCAAATCCAATGGCTGCTGTCCTTACAAGAAGGCCACATGAAGGCCACACAGAGAGGAGGAGAGGGCACGTAATGTGGGGAGGGGGGCGGTGCGGGGGGCGCAGCTGGGAGCCAGGGAGCAGGGACGCAGCAACCTCAGAAGCTGGGGGAGGCAAGGGTTCTCCGCTAGAGAACGGACGGCGTGGCCTTGCTGACACCTTGTTCTCAGACTCCTGGTCTCCACGACTGGGAGAGAATATCTCTCTCTTGCTTTAAGTCCCCCGTGTGGGGTGTTTTGTTAGGGCTGCGCTGGGACCCCCAACACACAGGGCTGCAGAATAGCAGTGGGGCTCAACCCACTGTCACTGAGCTCGGGGCCAGGAGTCCAGCTAAGTCATTTGTGGGCATTTAACCCTCATTGCATGCACGTCCAGAGTGCATGTGGAGGGGCGCCCGGGTGGCTCAGTCATTAAGCACATTCCTTCGGCTCAGGTCATGATGCCAGGGTCCTGGTATCAAGTTCCGAATCCGGCTCCCTGCTCAGTGAGAAGCCTGCTTCTCCCTCTCCCACTCCCCCTGTTTGTGTTCCCTTCATAGCTGTCTCTCTCTCTCTGTCAAATAAATAAATAAAATCTTTAAAAAAGGAAAGAAGGAAAGAAAGAAAGAATGTATGTGGAATTTAAGAAACAAAACAGAGGCGCATAGGGGAAAGGAGGGAAAAATAAAACAAGACGAAATCAAAGAGGGAGGCAAACCGTAAGGGACCCTTAATTGTAGGAAACAAACTGAAGGTTGCTGGAGGGGAGGGGGTTGGAGGGAAGGACTAACTGGGAGATGGGCATTAAGGAGGACACAAGAAGTAATGAACACTGGGTGTTATACACAACTGATGAACCACTGACCTCTACCTCTGAAACTGATAATATACTATATGTTCATTAATTGAATTTAAATTTTAAAAAAAGAATGTATGTGATTCTCATAGCAGCTCTAGAACTCTTTCTTTTTCATTGTAATTTTGAATAGTAATGGAGTCCCATGGCATCAACAGCTGCTGAAGGGTTTGATACTCTGTGAAAAGTGTCCTTCCCAGTGCACCCACTGCTCCACTCTGGGGGTACCTGCTATTCCCATGTTCTAGCAGAGCCTTCCAGAGCTATTCTACAGGGAAGCCTGCAAATCAGCTAAAATACTCTTCCCCACCAGCACATACACACTCACCTTTCAAAAGCCCAAACTGCAGTATACTACACAGTTGGCTCTGTGGCTTGCTTGTCATGTATGGACGTGTCCTACGTCAACGCAGCACTTCATCCTGTCTCAGCAATGCTGGGTCCAGATGAGCCTCCAACTCCTGAAACATCCCGTCTGGGACCCCTCCTTCTCCTGGCCTTCCTTTGGCCTAATTGGCCATCCTTGGTAAGGTCCTTTGCCTGCCCCTCTTTGTCTTCCCTCATCTAAGTGTTGGTGATCCTCCAGCCATTCTGAGCCCTCTCCTCGCCTGTCCTCTCACTCTCTCCCAAAGCCACCCCTGCCAAAGCCCTCTATGCATAAATTCATATGTTGAAATCCTAATGCCCCAAGGGATGGTACCAGGAAGTGGGGCTTTTGGGAGGTGATGAGGCCATGAGGATGGAGCTCTCATGAATGAGATTAGTGCCCTTATAACAGAGACCCGAGAGAGCTCCGTTGGCCCTTCCTCCTTGTGAGCACACAGTGAGGAGAGGGCCATCTCTGAATCAGGAAGCAGGTCCTCACCAGACACCAAATTCACCAGTGCCTTTATGAGAAATAAGTGTTGGGTAAGTATCCAGGCTATGGCATTTTAATTACAACATCCCCAACAACCTAAAACAGAAAGTAAGCTCCCCCTTACTTATAAGTCACTGGTTCCCCCATACCCATCTCTGATTAGACCTCTTATGGCTCCAGTTTGCCAAGTCATTGTACCCTCCTTTGGCCATCTCACCAATATCTCAGTACTTACATGATTCTTCAGAAATCTTGATCTCCAAATCCATCCTCTTTACCTGTCCTACCCCCATACCAGTAAGTGGCATCCACTTGCACTGACTTGCTCAGGTGGACTCCCCACCAGGACACATACATATCTATCCCATCTTCAATCTGTCAACAAGTCCTGGGGATTCTATCCCCCGCAAGAATGCTTAACTCTAACCACTTCTCCCCACCTCCACTGGCATCAGTGTCTCTTGGGGCTCACACCAGCCTCCTTACTGGTCTTCTCATTTTCCTTCTTAACCACCACACAACCCCCACCCAACTCCATACTGTAGCTGGGGTGATCATCTTAACACTCCAATGGCTGCCTACGGCTTTAGAATACAATCCAAATTCCTTCTCCAACTACCAAACCCTACAGGATAGGACTCCTGCCTCTCTCTCCAGTTTTGCCTAGCCTCACGGGTCTTCCTTCAGTTTCTTGACAGCACCGAGCTCTTTCTGGCCCCAGGGCCTTTGCATATATGCTCTTCACCAGGCAGGCCTTTGTTCTGTTAAGCTCCTCTTCCTCTGAGGCTCAGCTGAAGTGTCAGTGAGGATCTCCTTCACTCCCTCGTTATTCTCCATGTCAGCTCACGATTTGTTTTCTTAGAATACACGTGGCCATGATTGTGATTATGTTGACATAAATTTGATTTTCTACTCTACCTCCTAACATGTAAACTGCATGATGGCAAGGGCTGTGTCTATCTCATTTGCCACTGTATTGCTAGAGCCTAGCACTCTATCTGACGTGTACTGGTTTCTCTCTCTTTTTTTTAAGTTGGCTCCATGCTATGCATGGACTTGAACTCACAACCCTGAGATCAAGACCCAGCTGAGATCAAGAGTTGGACGTTTAACCAACTGAGCCACCTAGGTGCCCCAACATATGTAGGATTTTTTTAAATAATTTTTTTAAACTTATTTGACAGCAAGATAGAGAGAGAACACAAGTAGGCAGAACGGCATGCAAAAGGAGAGGGAGAAACAAGCTCTCTGCTGAGCAGGGAGCCCGACGTGGGGCTTGATCCCAGGACACTGGGATCAGGACCTGAACTGAAGGCAGCCACTTAAGCAACTGAACCACCCACGCACCCCCATATATAGGTTTTTAAAGAAAGGGCCATTGAAGAAATAAATGAATCCCATTTCTTTTGCCACGGATGGAGAAACTGAGGGTTATAATTGTGGACAATCTGCCCAAGGCCACACAGCAAATAAATATCAAAAGCCAGAATTTGGAACCAAGCAGTCTGAATCTAGAGATGGTATTTATAGGCAAGAATTTGTGATGGGGGTGAATTGTCACTGGGTACCTTTAGGTGTTACCTACCAACAGAAAAGGAATAGAATCCCACACTCTTTTTCTCCTCTTGGGGGCAAAAAGCTCCAGATTTTAGTACTGAATGGGGCTAAGGAGATGGGATGGGGTTGATGGTGAGGCTTAAGGGCCTGAGGTTTGGTCAGGACTGCAGACAGGGCAGGCGAAACACCTGTCCTCAAACTGCCCACGGTGTCCTTGCAGTGGGAACCAGACCTCTCCAAAGACTCAGGTCTCCCTGAAGGTGTATCTGCTAGGGAAGGCAGGTTGGGGAGCTGGTGATGTTGTTCTTACAGTAATTTACAGTCTGCTTTTAGAACCTGTCTCTGCTGTGAGTAAGAGAGACTGTTTCAGAATTGGTTTTGCGGAAGTCTTGAGCTTTTTGCATGTTTGGCTCTTTCCTTCTCCTTGAAAGAAGTTCAACCTTTGTTAAGCAACTTCACTATCACAGGGAACTACCGAAGGTAAGGAGCAGCGGCTGGGGAAACCCTGGCTATATTTGAGAATGATCCCTCCAACTGCACTGACCGGAAGTGTTAGATTGTCACCGCCATTTCTCTGGCAGGAGCAGCAGACTAGGGAGACATTTCTCCCTCGGCCCAGCAGACAGGAAGTGCATTGTGTGCTAGGAACCGCATGTTCTTCCTTCCTTTCTTCCCTGCACTTGTACAGAAAAATTTCATAAGCATATCCCTTCTCCATTAAGGGCTGGGGAGGGATAAAGACAGGGAAATATAGTTTTTCCTACATCTTTTTTGTTTATTTCCTTTAAATTATTTTTGAAATATGAAATACAGGAAACTGCACCTATCATAAATATCTGGGATTAGATTATTGTTCCCCAACTAACTTCTTTCCCTGGCCTCCATGAGAGGAACGTATTTCCCCCATCTCACTGATGTTGGGCTTGGCTATGCGATTTGCTTTAACCAAGGGAATATAGGCAGCAGAAGATACTAATTCCTAACCTGGAGCTTAAGAAACATGTGTATTTCCTCCCGCCTGTATTGGGCTCTTGCTTTTCACCATAAAAGAACGTGCCTTGAGAAGCTGCCCCTTAAAGGAGGATGAAGGCACAAGGAACAGCCCTGCAATTATCCTACAGCTTACAGCCAAAGCCAGGTCAGCTCCTTCTGGAACCCTACTCATAAACCAGTCAGTAGGAAATGATTGCTGACTCTCTACCACTTGGTTTGAGTGTGCAGCTACCTAATATCTTAAGTGCACAGCTCAATGAATTTTCACAAACTAAACACACCATTGCAACCAGCACATAGATCAATAAGCAGAACATCAGCACACCTGGGAAGTCCAACCTCCCTGGTACCCTATCCCAATTACCATGTCCCTCTCTAGGTAACTACTAACCTAACTTCTAAAAACAGAGAGGAGTTTTGTCTGTTTTCTTACTTTAAATAAAGGAAACATGCAGAATATACTCATTTGTATGTAACTTCTTTTACTCACCTTCACATGTGTATGGTTGATCCATATATTGTTGCCTGTGGTTATAGTTCATGTAGTCTCATTGTTATTTTATGATTTTCCCATTCTATTGTTATGTGCATTTGGATTGTTTTTTGTTTTCAGGTGTCATGAACAGCATTGCTATGAATATCCTTGTGCATGTTTTTTGGTGAATATATATATATATATTTCTGTTGGATCTATACTAGAAGTGAAATTGTACAATAAGGTATATGTATTTTGGCTTTAGTAGATACCACCAAACAGTTTCCCAAAGTTATTGTATCAATTTACTCACAGTTTCTGAGAATTCTGGTTGCTCCACATCCTTGCCAATACCCAGTATGCCCCATCTTTTTAAATTTGGTCATTCTATTGGGTATGTAGTCAGATTGCATATTGGTTTTAATTTATATTTGCCTGATGATTAATAACTTAAGTCCTTTTTCATATGTTTACCAACCATATGAATATTCTCTTTTGTGAAATATCTATTCAAATCTTTTATCCATTTTTCTACTTGGATTTCTGGCTTTTGCAAAAGCCCTTTACATATTCTAGATATCAGTCCTATACGTATTACAAATATCTTCTACTTTGTGGATTCCCTTTTTACTTTCCCAATAGTGTCCTTTGATGTGCAGAAGTTCTTAATTTTCATATGCTCCAATTTATCAATTTTATTATTTATGGTTAGTGACTTTTTTTTGCCCTGTGTAAGGAATTATTACCTACTCTAAGATCATGAAGATGTTCTTTTATGTTTTGTTCTAAAAGCTTTATTGATCCAAAACTCAACTGGGATTGATTTATATGTGTGGTGATAGGTAGGGATTAAAATACTTTCTTTACCCTTTATGAATATCCAGTGGGCCCAGAACCATTCCGTTGAAAAGGCCATCCTTTCCCTCACTGCATTGCAGTGTCACTATTTGCTTTCTATGTGGGAATTGAGATTTTTATTTGGTTTAGAGAACATGCTTTCAGGCTAGACAAACTAGATTCGCATCCCAGCTTTCATATCCTAGCTGTGGATTTGCGGTAAGTTACTTCCTGTCTCTGTGTCTCAATTTCCTTACCTGTATTTGAAAATAATGAAGCTTTTCATTTCAGGGACTTACAGACATCAAAAGAGAAAATGCATGGAAAGTACTTAGTACATGGCCTGGGAGGAAGTGCTCAATAAATATCTGCTGTTACTATTTCCATAACTACTGCCATATTCCTGATGCTAGCAGAACCAAGTCAAGTGGGATTTTTCTGATCTGGGAAATAAATCTGTTGCCTGTGCTCAGTTCTGTTTCCAAGTGTCTGTGAGACCTGATACAGACCAGTTGACCACTCCAAGTTGATTTTGTGTTCCCTTCTGTGGTCTCTAACCATATTCTGGCACTCTCCATTCAAGGACCCTTCCTATTTCCAGGCCTGGCTTTCCTGGACTCTCTATGAAATTTACAACCTCCCTGCAATTTTTTCTACCTTTTATTCTAATTCACTGCTGCTCTATCTTTGAAGTCATAGACCCAGCTTCCCTAGTGAGCTAACATCGCCGAACATACTTTTCTGATTTGTTTGTGACACCCAGCCAGCTGTTGGCCTGTCCAGCAGGGAACCAAAAGACATTCTTTTAGAACAACATCCTGTCTTTGTGAAATTGCTTTGTAGAGAAACAGCTGTGAAAGAAGGCTGCTTGGCCCATGTCTGTACCAGTGAAATTTTAACCTAATGCAAAGCATAGATAAAATAAGCTTCAGATATTTCCATCAACCTGGTTAGAGTTATGTGATCCGGCTTATTAAAAATGTCTTTTTAGCACTTCACATCAGCAAGTGCTCCTGCTGAAGCTGGAATGATTAGATTGGAAATGAGTTCCCTGGGGTTTGGCTTCTGTCTGCAAAAATGTCAACTGTTTATTCACATTTTGAGAAGGCGGCAAATGTCACCCTTTGTGATTTTCAAGTTCAGGTTAAAGTGTTTTTCTGGGGAGATGTAACCAAATGGTCTTATCTTTTATAATCTGCATGGAAGACATTGTTCAAGCCAGGGTAGGCGTCTCCCTGATATACTGTTTGTGGATTCGGCCCATTCCCACATGTGAAGTTCCGGGTTGTGCCAGGTCCTCTGTTAGGGGCACGGGGTGAAAGGATAAATGTTCAACCTTTTAAAATCCTTTTACTTGGGCAGAAACACTTAATTCACAATATTTTATAACATGGGCAGGTATTTCCAGAACCAAAGTTGGTACTGTTTTTAAACTTTTTAATGTCATGCCTGTTCTTATTCTCTGAATTTCCAAGACATTTGCCCCAGCCTTCCACCTTTGGGACTAGTCTCCCTTGGTGACAACTGTGCACAAGCTCCCTGCTGAGCAGGTTCTCAGTGTAGCTTGATCCTTGGTATTTTCTAGTCTGATTCTCACTGGGGTCCATCTATTTAGTCCCTGCCTTTATTTCAAGTATATATAAGTTGGTGTCCAAAGTCTGTTTGGTAGAGCTACCTGAAATCTGCAGCAGCAGGGTGTGAACCTTGACCTTGGAGATATTTAGAAATGGTATCTTTTTCAATGGAATGAGCATTTTTTGGGATATCAAAGCCAGCCCATTTTACTTTGTTCAAAAAAAATTATGTATATGTATCAAATTGTAAAGAATTCCCTCCCATATATTGCAATGTTACATATACAATTACATGTATAATTACAATATATTGCAATATTACATATCCGTGACATTGAATCATTAATGAATTCATGAAACAGAATTTTGTGTTTTCTAAAATATTTCCGCCAAATCTGGTTCTTCACACAAAATGTTTTTCTACAACTACTCTCAAGACCAGGACTTTTCTTTTCTTTTTCTTTTTTTTTTTTTTTTTTTTGAGAGAGAGAGAGAGAGGAACTGTGCAAGAGAGACCGAGCACAGAGGGAGATGTGCGCTCCCTACTGAGTGGGGACCCAGATGCGGGACTTGATCCCAGGACCCTGGGATCATAACCTGAGCCGAAGGCAGATATTTAACTAACTGAGCCACCCAGGAGCCCCATAAGCTTTCTGAGTGAGCACCTATTAGTAAAACCAATTTGAATATCCCCTTCTAATAACTTTTGTTTATTTGTTTGCTTGTTTACCAATTATAGCCACAAAGAGACATGGAGTAAGGACCACCACATTCTAAAGAACTGCTGCTAAACATGTTCAAACGAGACTTAATGACAGCAAGACTTGTCCAGAGTTCACTAGACTCCTGGCCTAGATAAGTCAGGCCTACACATATCAAAGAAGTTATTGAGGTCAGGGAATTCATAAAAGTGGAAAGGTCTTTTGCTTTACTTTCTCCTCTGCTCTCTGGAGGGAAGGGGATGGGAGGCATCTACTTTACTCTAAGCCAAGGGAGGGAACTTTGAGAGAACCACTCAAAAAGGTGAGGAATATGTACAAGAAAGGGAGATTTGGAACCCACTCTCTGGCCTAAGTCTTGCTGAGCTCCTATGGGGAGCCCTATCACAGGAGAACATTGTGAGATGAGTGTTTTTTCTTTCTTTCTTCCTTCCTTTCTTTTTTAAAAATTTTATTTATTTATTTGACAGAGAGAGAGAGATCACAAATAGGCAGAGACGCAGGCAGAGAGAGAGGAGGAAGCAGGCTCTCCGCTGAGCAGAGAGCCTGATGTGGGGCTCCATCCCAGACCCTGAGATCATGACCTGAGCCGAAGGCAGAGGCTTAACCCACTGAGCCACCCAGACGCCCCTTTCTTTCTTTTTCTTTTTTTTTTTAAGATTTAATTTATTTATTTCAGAGAAAGAGAGAGAGAGAGAGAGAGAGAGAGAGAGAGAGAGAGAGAGAGAGAGAGAGAGAGGGAACACAAGCAGGGAGAGCGGCAGAGGGAGAAACAGGCTTCCTGCTGAGCAGGGAGCCCTTCTGGGATCATGACCTGAGCCAAAGACAGATGCTTACTTGACTCAGGCACCCAGGCACCCAGTGAGATGAGTTTCTTGAGAGAAACTAAAGCATATCTTGAGGTGAGCATGCCGACTGGAGCTTACTGCACCCCAGACAAACATGAAGGTGGGAGGCCAGCTGGGGCTGCCTGTGACGGACAAGGAGAGAGGCAGAGGTGGGCACAGCCTCAGCTGACAGACCGGCTGGGCACGAGTCCGCAGAGGACCCTCAGCTATGAGGCATCTGGAGGAACACCTCCCAAGAGGGTGGCCTAGGGAGCTAATGAGATCCCAGTGATAAAACCTGGAGATCTGCAGGAGCTAAGAAGGGGGTTTTGCAAGAGGTCATTCAGAAAGCACACTGCTAGTGACAGGGAGAGTGAGTGCAGGGTGTGGGTCTCCCTGTGGGGGGAGGGGGGAGGAGGGAAGGTCATCTCCAAATAATGCACAAAGGTGTCCCATGAAACAGACAAGGTTTCGTGGATGGCTCGCACAACACAAGGCACCAGCAGTCGGATTAAAACAGCAGGAGCAATCACCTGCTGCAGGTCCACAAGCCACGAGTGAGGCCTGAAACAGGGGAAAGAAAAATTAGTTAATTGGATATGAGCTTAAAGTTTTGATTTAGACTGGCCTGAAGTTGAGGCCGTTCAGCTAGCTGAAAGTGGTGGAAGAGCTGAGGGATCTTTCTAAAATGTGATCGAGAATGGATAAAGGAGATCCAGCAAAGGCATGTTGAAGGCAGGAGCGGGAGGAAAATGAAGCTCTTTCCTGCTGGTAGCCTGTTGAGATCAGCCACTCAGTAAAGTGGTTATTACATCTGCGAACCTGGAATTCCTCCCTTCCTCTCTCTTTCTTTCTTCCTCCCTTCTTTCCTCCTCCCCTCCCTCCCTTCCTTTCTCCTTCCTTCCTTCTTTTCTTCCTTCCTTCCTTCCTTCCTTCCTTCCCTCCTTCTTTATCCTGGCAAAAATACATGCAGATAAAAGTCCTAATATTTCCTCTTGTGCCCTAATAGATTGTCTCATGCAGTCCCAGGATGAGAAGTCACTTGGAAGCCAGTGCTCCACACCTGGTATGTTCAATGGGAACCCAACCTGACCCTCAAGCAGAGGAAGGCCTCTGGAGACCAAGTGGTCTACCCAGCTCAAAGCAAGTGTTCAGGAAATGCACCATCGTCCACTTTGAAGCCACCTAGGCCGATTGCCCACTCATTCATCCAGCATGTGTTTCCTGTCAGCTCCCAAGTGTCAGGCTCTGTGCTTGGCTCTGGCACCTCAGTGGTGAGTAAAACAGACAAGATAGCTGCCCTCAAGAAGCTTACAATCTGAACCCACTGTAAATACATAAACATATATTTACATGTCATGGGTAGTGTGATTGTAGTGGCAGGAAAAATAACAAGAAGAAGTCCCAGAGGACATTAATGAAGGATTGTGTGTGTGTGTGTGCACGTGTATGCGTGCACTTCGATAGGGCACAATCCATTGGCAAATCCCTACTTAACCACTCTAGCAGCTGAGAATTACCAAAACGAAAACCAGCAATTATTATGCATTAAACTGGACATTTTTATTTTAGAGAAGGGTGTTCCTGGAAGGGAAATGAGGATGATGAGTATGTGTGTTTGTGTGTTTACTTAAAAGATAATTTTGCCTGATAAACATTTGCTGAGCATCTACACTGAGTAAGGAAACGTACTAGGTAGTACCGTGGAGAGAGATTGACTAGTTCAGTCGGGGCCAGAAGTCTGTGAGTATTTCGGATTATCTGGGCAGCCCTGCCCCATCTAGAACAGCTGAGCGGTGGTGAGTGCACCTGTGGCCACCTGACCCTGACCTGTCTGGGCTGGGAGCAGACCTGGTGGGGCAGAAAGAAAGTGCCACAAAGGATGTCACAAGGAATCATTTAGATTTCTCTTCAAGACAAGCAGCTGCTTGACACAAAGCTTCAGTGATGGACCACTGTCTTCTTGGCTCTTTTGCTTTCTGGCTCTTGGGCTAAGACATGAATAATAATATTGCATCCCCATTATGGACTGGGAAACTCCCCAGATGCCCTTACACATAACTTTATATGTGATTTCAATCTCACCACTACTGCATGTTGTAGGCATTAATATTTTCCTTTTATAGATAAGGAAGCTGGGACTCAGGCTAGTCAAGCCCTTTGCCCATGCAAAGCCATGCAGATCCAAGCTTCTGATGTATATTTGTCCCAGTGCAATCCTGTGCTTTTTTTTAACCCCACCCCCACCCCCAGTGCCTCCAACTGGACCCTAGACTTTGGGCATCTTGAGGACTGAGACCATATCTCATTCATTCCTGTGGATTCCAAAGCCCAGAACTGTGAGGAATGTAGCCATCTATTCATTTATCCACCCTAAAGTATATTTACTAAGCACCAGCTAAGGGCCAGGGACCTGTGTCCTATGGTCATCGAATGTTTGAGGTATGGAAGAGGGAAGGGAAAGAGAAAAGGGGAAAACATATCCAAGGGCAGTGGCCGGATACACAGCGGGGCTCAGGAGGGAGAGCCCGAAGACCCTGGGCTGGACGCGAGCAGGGGCTGCAGTGAGGGCGGGCAGGGGAGAGCCCTCCAGCAGGAACCACGCCCCGGGTTTGGTGCTACTTTGCTACATGTCATTGCCTCTCTGGGCTTCAGTTTTTACAGAACTTTCCAATGCTCCTCAGGTAGTTTTTCAACAGGTAATTGTGAACGCTTTGTAAGCGGAGTAAACCATGTGCCTGACTGTTCCTTTCATGTCTGTGACCTTTCCACGATTTCGGTGAGTCCATGGAAGGAATGGCTTTTTTCCCATGGAGTGAGATTAATACCTGAAGTTGGCTTTTCATATGTATGGATCTGAGTACTTACTGTGTGCAAGGCACTAACAGGTCAAATGTTGACTGACTGCTTGGTACGTGTAGTGGAAAGAAATCTGAAGTTGAATTTAAAAACCCCAGGTTCAGGCACCTGGGTGGCTCAGTGGGTTAAAGCCTCTGCCTTCGGCTCAGGTCATGATCCCAGGGTCCTGGGATTGAGCCCCGCATCGGGCTCCCTGCTCGGCGGGGAGCCTGCTTCCCCCTCTCTCTCTGCCTGCCTCTCTTCTACTTGTGATCTCTCTCTATCTGTCAAATAAATAAATAAAATCTTAAAAAAAAACCCACCCAGGTTCTAGACCTCATTAATGAATAATTTGCTGTGTGACTCTGAGCAAGTCACTCTGTTCCCTGGGCCGCGGAGATACTGATCATTCAATCAGATCCATCAAGGGCTGGGAGGGTGCAAGGGCTGCTGATGTCTTCAAAACATTCTCCAGGCTATTCAGATGTATAGCTAGGATACAAAAGCACTTGTTTATATCGTTTTTCTTCCTATTTAACGATTGAAACCAGATATCTAAGCTCCAAGGCTCCTCATACAAGTCTCTGACCCCCAGGAAATAAGAGAAATATTGCTGCTTTTGTTTCCAATGAAACAATTATGGAGGAAAGCAGAAAGTAAATGGCAGATTTAGAAGGAGTGGAAGCAGTAACAACTCATGTTGAACATTTCAACATCCAGGGATGATTATTATCTCCACCTGATCTCTCTGGACCTCTATTTCTTACCTGTAAAAAACAGAGAATCTCTAATTCCTGGTAAACTCCCAGACTTCCAAGCTCAGTAAATAAGTAAATAGCCCTGCTTTGTTGCATTTGCCAATCTCTCCTGTGAAACTACTCCCATCATGGCCAGTCTTTCCTTACCCCGGTTTAGCAATGGTCCTGAAAATTCCTGCATATTTATCCACAGCTGTACCAAGCCTGTCCCAGCTGGTTCAGGGGAGCACAGTGGGGGGATGAAGGAGAAACATACATGACATGCTCGGGGCGTGGAAACTGATGCGTGTCAGCTATTATCATTATAATTATCATTATGGGTATTATTAATATTGTTATTTCCCTTACTCTCATTTTGCTAATAGACAGGGGTTTATTTGTTTGTTTGTTTGCTCTACCAGGACTCAGAGATGCTGGTGAATAGGATTTTTTTCAGTGCTTTAAGTGGTAGCCTGGTAGCTCTTGACCCCTATGCAGTCTTCTAATGCAATCTGCTTTGTGATCCAGAGATCTTTTAACAGAAATAAATCATATTTTATGAGAATTCATAGTGTTTGAGGCATTTTCACAGTTGTTTCCCCCTCTTTTGACACTCATAACAACCTGATGGGGTGGGTAGGTCTTTCTGTTTTGCAGATGAAAACCAGAGGTTCAGAGAGAGCGTGACGTACCGGGTCACACGGGGTCACACAGTGACGTCAGTGATGGAGCTGGCTCTCAGAAAGCCCCGTGCTCTTGCGCCTATGGTGATTGCCTCTTCACTTATAGGAGGCACTTAGGTGGGACACATGGTTTCCCCGGAGCAGGGAGAGGAAGGGAGGGAAGGAGGAGACCAGATGATCTCATCTACTCTAAACAGAAGCCTGCAACACTCGCAGGAGGTGGGAGCTTAATATGAACCCATTTAATTCAGTGTAGATACCTTCAGTGAGCATTTCCAAGGAAGGCATCTCCAGAGGGAAAGATTACTAATTCATGATAAGGATAAAGTGGACCCATCTCTCACTTTTAACGTGAGCTTGAGTTACTGCGATAATTAAGTTTGGCTGTGAGAGTATTAAGCTGTGTAGCATGAGATGCCCTGCTATCTGCAAACCAGCAAACACAGTTTAATGGAATGGGTATGCATGAGTCCATATTAAGGACAGGCTGGGGAGGACTCCCGTGACGTTATAGGGATTGATGTCTGCTAAGTGGGGCAGCTTCTGGAGCTTCCCAAATGCCTTTATCAGGCAAAAAGCCTCTCCCTACTGAAGAGACAATGGCTAAGTCTCTAGGGAATGGACTGTCCTCCCTTCTGTATTCTGAGGATTAGCGAGAAGTGGTGCAGGGGAAGGAAGGCACACGTGAGATTTTACATTTGTCACTTGTCCTGCAGTGTGTCATTTGCTTAGTGTGGGCTCCCCGACATGGAGGGTGGGTTCGGGGGGTGATCCTCCTACATTTTCTTCCCCAGGCCTTAATGACTTGGGTGCCTGCAGGAGGACCTAGAGAGGAAGTGGGTTCTCTGTGGCCCCACAAAGAATAGAGCAAAGGGTCCACGTGGAGAATGGGCGTCCTGCTAGGCTGACCACAGGTGAGCTGACCCCAGATTTTTCTGTTTCAAGGGAAACCCCTCAATACATCAACACACATGAAGTGCATATTTGTTGAGCAACATTAAGAGAGACCTTTCCAAGTGCAGTGTCAAATTTATTTATTAATAGAGTTTTACGAATATTATGAAATCAGTAATCACAAATAACTTGTTTCTAGACCTTTGTTATTTTGTCTAGCATTGCCTAGAAAAGGCCACACCAGCACCCAGGAGAAAAGTGGGTTCCATAAAGCCTCTATCTATGTCCCAGGCAGCTTTGGAAGAAGCTGTGGATTCTGGGGCCATGGAAGACCTGTTTCATGGCTCTGGTGCAGTGGGCTCCAAATTCTGTTCTCTGGGCTGAAACTCTCCAGGTGATGTGCCCCCAATGAACCATGTTTTGAGATCCTCGCCTTTCTCAGTCTGAAGCCCTCATTTGGACACATTCCACCTGGGCAAGTCCCTCTTGGGTTTGGAGCCTGGATGAGAGGAGCCCAGCATTTGCTGGGCAGTTCCTAGGCACCCGAAGCCATGCCAAGCACTTTCTCTATATTACCTCATACTGAGGTACCTACCATCACCCACTTTCTACAGGAGAAGAGAGATGTCCTGGGCTGTCAGCCTAGAAGGCACCAGAAGATGGTGGACTGGAATCTCACATGGCTTCCTGGCTCCTCTGGAGCCCTGTGTTTCAGGAATGGGACTCATTCCTTCCTTGCTCCAGCTGGAACGCTTCCATGGGCAAAGTCATTTTGGCATATCACATTATTGACCCAGAATGAGGAGGACTACGATTAAATGCTATGTGCCAAGCCCTCTGTTAGTCTCATGTGAGAGGCGAGAATCACTTCGTGGCTCTGGCACTACTTTGCTCTATGACAAAGATTTTATCTTTGTGTGATAAGATGGACAGAGCTCCAGATTTGGAAAAAGAATTTGGATTCAAATTCTACTTGCTAGTTGTGCAATTTTGGCAACTTGCTTAACCTTTCTGAATCTCAGTTTTCTCATCCATAGAATGGGAGTAATAATAACACAAACCCTCCTTCATAAAGATGCTGCGAAGATTAAATGAGCTCATTGATGTGAGAGCATAACAAGTCTTCAATAAGTGTTGGCATTATCATGTATTCTTCATAAACCTATGCTAAGTGCCCATAACCCATCCCTTTAACCATATGTCTAGAACTTCATCCAGACTGGATTTCAGACTTATATATCAGGATGTCTCAGAGTACCTTTTCACCCACTTTTTTGAAAATAGGGCAGTATTGGCCATTTCTCTATGTCAGCTCCTTTTCATAATTCTCCACAAATTGTCTTGGGTCCTTTAATGAGTATATTAAGTCACTGAGTAATCTAGAAAAGTATTCCATCCCCACTTGTGGGAAGTAAGAAAAGGTTCTGGGAATGGCAGGGAGGAGAAATCTTTCATTTACCTCTTGTCCTCTATTATTTAGTACCTGCTATGTAGCATACCATGTATCCTTTGAGACCTACATTGTGAGGTACCATGGAAGATGCAGATGTGAAAGGCACCATCTCCATCTTCATGGAGCACACACTTTAGGAAATAACCCAACAATGAGGCACAGAGCGTTACGTGTCTGAGAAGCAGTACCTCCAAGGAAACGGGGCATCTAGCCCATTCTCCAGGGGAAGGAGGAACATCTTCCTGTTTGGGCACCATAGAGGAAAATGAATTTGGACAACTCCCTTCAAATTCTGGGACATGAACAATTCTTTTAGCCTTTGCACCAGGTTTTAAAGAGTGGATATGGTTTAGGAGAAGATCGAAGAAGGGAAGGGGCAATTCAGGGCCCTTGGGGAAATACACAAGACATGACAAGTAGTCCTGTCGGGTTCGAGCTTATAAGCTACGTAAGGGAAAAAGAAGAGATAACTTAGGTGGGTACCAGAGTGTAGAAATCTTAGACACCAGGCTATGACCCAGGATTTTCAAAGACGAGTGATATGATCCCAGGCTAGAGGTGCTCCATCAGTCAAACAGGACATGGAGACCAGAGAGAGGTGGGCTAATACAGAAGTCACTGGCCAGGTGAGAGAGAAAAGGGTGACAATTAGAGTGGTGGCAGTGCAAGGAAGGTGAGAAAGGCTACGAAAGCAATGTCCACCACAAGCAGCTGACAGACAGAGCCCTCTGAGATCCTGTGCAAGACCTACCAGCCCTACCTGGAGGGCCTTGCTTAACCTCTCTGGGCCTCAGCTCCCTGGGAAGTAATGACCTTGGACCAGAAGATTTCTAAATGTCCTTCCAATGCCAGCCTCCTCTGACTCTCTATGCCATTTCCGCCATTGCTCTTCAAGCTTGCTGGACAACCACCACTGGAACGGGGAGGACCCCGGAGCAGCGCCCCAGTCACATTGCCAACAGCTGGTGATTTTTCTTTTGTAAAACCTTGCAAAGACTCGCAGCTAATTAAGTCAGTTCTGTTTGCTTTGACTTTACAAATCCTCCCAAACCAAATGATGCTAAAATAAAAAACAGATCAATGGAGCTAAATAATAAAGTCAAGAATACATAAGAATGTTGTTTCATTACAAAGGTAACATTTCAAATCAGGGAAGAAAGGATAAATTCACCCTGAAGGCCTGGAGAAAATGGCTGTTTAGGAAAAAAAAATAGCATTCCATCCCTACCTCACTCTCTGGACCCATATTAATTCCAAATGGTTTCAAGAGGGAAATAAAAAAATTACTAGAAGAAAAAAATAAAACTGCTAATGTAATCATGAGACAGGGAAAGTCTGTCTTAACATGACACAACGGCAGTTACACTAAAAGAAGAGATTGATAGATTTGACCATATAATATTTTTAAATTCTACATCCCAAAGACACCAAAGCCACTCTATGGTGCATTATCAGTCCTTCTGGGAAGGGTTAAGAAAGCCAAACTAGTTATCGTGGCATGTCATGGTGGAACCCGTTACTGAAGGAAGTAAAGACAAGGAGCTTTGGGGGAAGCTTGGAAGGAAGGGAAGTCTGTACCACAGGATGGAATGGTGGTTCTCAAGGAGGGGTGGCCTGGGGAAGAGCCTGAAGGCCCTGCTGGGCTTCCCTGCCCCGCCCCACCCCCACCCCAGGGGTGAAGTGACCTTGTCGGTTGGAAACAAAGCCTCTGCCAGGTTTGCTTTGCCTTTTCTGAGCTTCAGAGCTTGTGGCTGTCTGTCTGATAGGAGTGAAGAGATTCCCCTTGCTCCAGACAGTATCCTTGGACACCCTCTGAGGAGCTGCAGAAGCTTGTCTTTCCTGTTCTGTCTTCACCACCTGGGTATCAAGAAGGAGGGATTTGGTGTCACGCTGCCTTCACAGCCCATGGCTGTGTGCCAGGCCTCAGTGCCCATAAGAAACACGATCCCACCTGTTCTAGGGAACACTTGGGCCACATGCCTCACAGATTCACTGATATGTGGCTGGAAGACTCTAGGGATAGAGCACTGTTGTCAGAGCCAGAAGATTCCTTCCTTGCTGACTCTCCCCCAGGGAGGCTGAGAAGGAGCCCCAGCACACCTTGCAGAGAGCAAGCTCTCCTTCTGGTCTGCTTCCCATCCACAGGCCTCATATGTGCTCACTTCAGTGAGCAGTGGTCTCAGTGGCTGCCTGGACACTGCACTGTCCTAGGCAGCAAACTGGGTCTCAGCCCCAAAAGGAGAATTTTAGAAATGACAGGTGATATGGGAGCTAACATGGCTCCTGGGGAAAGATTTCAAGTTGTAGCCACAGGTGGAATTCACACATACCTGGTTTCATCTGGCGAAATGAGGAGCAGTGGCCCAAGGAGAGGTTAAGGGCAGGGGGAGCTGAGGAGCTCCTGGGGAGAACACCCATCCTAAGGGAAGAAGGAGCCAGGCAGGCTGACCTTGAATGAGTGCCAAAGCCTTATTGTTGGAGCAACAGCTAAGGTTCTGATTTGGGCCCTGCATAGGTCTTGTTAGATTCATGTTTGAGCTCTATGGAAAGCTACACCTTAAATAAAACCCAACTCCAGACCAGCTCAAGGTCATACACAGAGTCTATCAGTCAGGATTCTTCCCTGTGGCAACAAAAACTGATTCTGGCTGATTAAAGCCGAGAAGGAAGGTTGTAGAAGAATGTCATATAGCTCACACAGACAGCCAGAACGACTGGAAAATGAATAGAAACAAAGGTTACTATGCAGCCAGAACCTCCGCTGGAACCACAGGCACAAAACCAGTCTAGAGAGAAGACTGCTGTCTGTTCCACTGCCAAACCCAGACAGCTAAGTGACCATAACATTGCCAGTCTTGGACACTGGATGTCACTGCCATCACCACCATCACTGCAACCACCATCATCACCACCAGCACAATCACCACCACCACCATCGCCACCACCTCCACCACCACCATCACTGCTACTCCCACCACCAAAGAAAGAATTTGCCCCTGTCCCTACTTCACTGTGGTCCCTGATTCCTGAATTAAAGTCTGAGATGAGTGAGGGTGATTATCCCACACACTATCATCAAGGAAGACTGGGAAAGGGAGTATCTGTCCTCTTCAGTGTCCAGATTTATACATTAAGGAATTATTCCAACACAGGTAGTTGAGGAAGGGGGTAGTGAGACACTAGCATCTCAGAAGGAGAAAGAGAAGAAGAAATAAGAAACGCTATAGCTTGAAATGGATACTGAAGAAGTCACTTAAGTTCTTTTTTTTTTAAAGATTTTATTTATTTATTTGACAGAGAGAGAGATTACAAGTAGGCAGAGAGGCAGGCAGAGAGAGAGGAGGAAGCAGGCGCTGAGCAGGGAGCCCGATACAGGCCTCGATCCCAGGACCCTGAGATCATGATCTGAGCCGAAGGCAGAGGCTTTAACCCACTGAGCCACCAAGGCGCCCGTCACTTAAGTTCTTCAGGCTGTAGTCTTCTCTTCTGTGAGGAGGGTACAAATTGCCTTAAGTCATGGAGGCAATGAATGTGAGACTCCATTGTCAACTGCAGTGTGGGCAAATGGAATTACCATCATCATCAACAACAACAACAACGCCATCTTCTTAAACATCTTCTGAATGGAACGTGGGTCTTCGGACTCCCAGCACAATGCGGACGGAGGGGATTGGCAGACAGATCCCTGTCTCCACCACAGAGTCTTTTCTTTCCCCCTAATCCATGGTCTCACTAACTCAGTCCCACTAACATTTTGTACCAGATAACACTTTGTTGTCTAGGCTGTCCTGTGCATTGTAGGATGTTTAGCAGCACCCTTCACCTCTACCCAGTAGCTTCTAGTAGTGCCTCCTCCCCAGTTGTGACAACCAAAAGTGTCTCTAGACACTGCCAAACATGCCCTGGGGGGCACAATTGCCTCTAGTTGAGAACAATTGTTCTAATCTCATCCTTAAGTTTTCCCCCATTCCATTGCCACCATATTGTCCTAGAGATGAGCTGCTCACAGGGTCAGGTCTCCACTTGCCTCAGCCCTCCTGCTAGCCACACTGAAAAAAGGCCTAGACTTTTCCTTTGGAGAGAGACTGTCCCTCTGGGTTCATGCCAGGGACACAAAGAACACTAGGGCCCCGTCTTTGCTCCTGCTGATGGAGGCCAGGTGGAGGGAATGAACAATTCTCGGTAGCCTGGTGTTTATTCTTTGTTGCCCTGCATATCCTCACCTCTCAGCCTCTTCTCACTTAGCATGCTCTCCTTCATTCCCAAACACTCCCCATTTGCCCAGATATGACCTTCCCTCTCTCCTTGAATTGGTTAGCATTTCTCCCTTTTTAGAATGCTCAGTGCCCTAATCTAATACCACATTTTACTCTGGACTCCACCCGGAGCCATGCAGATGTAGTGGGGGTAGGGATGGGGGTAGGGATGGGGNAGGGATGGGGGTAGTGGGGGGGGGGGCAAACACAGCCTGAGCTGAGACACACCCTGACCAATCTCCCTGTGAGAATCCTCGTCAGGGAGATGGATGAGATCACTGCTCATTTCATCACTCAGTGCTGTTAACAGACTGTCAGAAGAGAAGCCTGAATCACTCCTAAGCAAATGGTCAGTTTTTACTTTACGGGCACCACAAACAAGGTCACTGGCGTGGTTTGTCTTTTCCATTAGCTATTAGAAAGTTGAAAGCCAAATTTGTGGTTCACCCATAGCATATATAGTTTTTGTTTCTGGTTCTTCTAGTTTAGTCTCATTCCTGGCCCCATTTTGTGCCTTGACCCTTATTTTGTTTCTTTCATTCCTTCTTTTAAATTATGTCCCTTTGTTATATTTTATGTATGAATACTTTTTTTGCACAAAGCAAGATATAAATAAGATGGATAAAGCTAAGATAAAGATATAGTACCTCTTTCTCTTTCATATAAAAACTATGTATTTTCATGTCTTGGCCTCCCCTAAATTAATGCGAACTTCCTGAAAGAAATAGCTGTATCAGATTCATTTCCACACTCACCTTCCCAGCTTGCCCGCTCCCTGACCCAGCATTCAGCCCAATGCCCGTTACACAGGGACATGCAATGAGCATTTGTTGTTGGTGGATGGCTCTTTCTTTTAGGCATAAAAAGTATTATTTCCTTCTTTCTTCCTTTACTTCCTGAAAGATAAAAGCATGAAGGAGGAGACAGGTACACTTTGGAAAAAACTCCCCAGTAAGCCTTCAGTGTATCCCCATCCTAGGAGCTTACACTTAAATTCCCCTCTAACAGATACAAGACTATGGAGCACATGCTGTGAGTGGCTATAGCCAGGAGTGGGGGAAAGCAGAAGTATGACCCTTGGGCTGAATCCCAAGGCTCCATTGGCAATATTGGTCTTGTTTTGGTAGGTCACATTTTAGCCCGGTTACCTCCCTATCTTGCCTCTGAAATCACCTTGTCTTTTCAGCTGGCTGGAGCTTTCCCACACTTTGCTCTCCTCTGCTGTGCCACATCACACAGAGTAGGTAAAAGGCTGTGCTCCATGAATAGTTGTTGAATGAATGAATCCCATTTGAACTTCCCAATGCCTCCATGAGTTAGACAGCAGCTATAATTATCATCACTGTCCTTTCAGATAGGGAAATTGAGGCTTAGACACATGATCATCAGTAGAGTCAGGACCAGAACTCTTTGTAAAGCTTGGGAATCTGCTGGGGGTACAGAGTGGGTCTCCATTAAGCATGCATCGCCCTGAAACAAAGCCTGGGTCTCAGGTCCTGCCGACATGCCAAAGTCCCCACCACTCCAGTCGTCTTTAAAGACCCATTCATGCATTCATGGGAAACACTCACTTATCAAACATGGGGCTATGCTAAGCACAGTGAGGGATATAAGGATAAATCACAGTCTAGCTAAAAAGCCAGATTTAGAGACAAAATCATGACGCACGTGATCGGTATTCATGGTGACTCCCCCCCCAAAGCTCCCTAAACCGTGCGTGTGACTTCACTGAAGCAATTTTCATATTAGATTGTAATTGTTTCTTGTCAGTTTTGCCCCTGGTTATGACCATCTAGAGGGAAAGGATGGTTTTTATTTTAACCTTTTCTTCCATAACCTTTAGCCCAGTCCCTGTCGCCAGTCTCCACTCAGGCAATCTTTGCTGAAAGAGAGCTTGCAGGGGGCTTTGGGGCTCGGAGAAATGGGCAGTCTGTAGAAACCATGGAAGGCATCACAGAGAGCATTTTTCCATAGAGTCTGAAAACAGGTTTTCTGGCAGAGATGGTAGCGAGGGGACAGGGAGCAGCATTCCAGGCCAGGGGAACCCCATAAACATCACTAGCCTTAGGTAAGCACTTCCTGCAAGCTCGCGATGGTGTTCTGTGCGGGGCTCTAGGTGAACTATTGTGTATTAGTTTGTTATGTGTTCAAATTCACTTGTTTATGACTTAAGTGAAGTTGTTTTGACCTAAGGGTGAATTTGTTTATATTGAGGAAGATGTATCAGGATGTTGTCATCGACATCTGTTGCAGTCGATAAGCACTCAGCTCTGCTGACGGGCACTGTTGGGGACTCATCGATAAAAGCTCATGGAGGAGCAGCTATGACAGAAGAGACGTTTAAACTTTAAATATCAGGAATTTGTGAGGACTTACTGAGAGCGTTTGGTCTAGGCTAGGGCTTCTCTTTGCTGATCTAAATAGATCTCTGGAGTTCTTGGGACGCTTGGTCCTGCTGTAGCCAAGCCGCGCTTGGTCGGCAGTGGTGTTAAACCATGCGGCAATCTCAGGAAGAGAGCACACATCTGTTTCTGCCTTGGCCAGGCTACTCCTTACAAACAGTGGTGCGAGTCATGTCACAGTCCCTGGAGTAGTAACCTTCAGAGTGGCAGACCAGCCTGCCAGCACCTGTGCCGTCACAGTAGCGAGGACCTAAGCCAGCCGGTGATACCCAGCTTTTGGTGTGAAGCACTGACTCTACCAAGAACCAACTTGTAGAAAGATACCCCTCAACTAAATTTGAACTCTATTTCTTTCTTCTCTCCTTTGCCTGGAACAATAGTGTAATTAATCTATCATTGGTTTGTAGTATGTTATTTCTTTATTGGCTTGTTAAGAGATATTATCCTGTATGCTGTTGGCCTGTGAAACATTATTATTACAAATTATAATTCCCATGGTGAACTTGAACTTGTATTAAATAAATTATTGGCAAAGACCATCTCAGTCTGAGCAAAATTTGCCTCAAATAAAACAACTATCTCTAGACCTCAGCATACTCCCCGGGATGTTTTCAATGTCATTAATACAATTATTCTTATGGTGGAGAGAATGAAGTCATAGAGAGACTGAGTACCTTGCCCAGGGTCACACAGCTACCATGTGGCAGCAGTGGCACTGGAATGCAGGACTGCTGCCTCCAAAGCCTGTGTGCCATCAACCACTCTGTCATATAACCATGCCCGTGCAGGACGGGAGAGGCAATCACCTCCTCCCTCCACCTCCTCTCAGAGCTCTGGAAAGGCTGTAGCTCCCTCAGTCACTGAGATCCCCGGGGTTCCAGGATCAACAGGATCTCAGTCATTTGCAATGAACATGCAGCAGTATAGGGAAGTCAAGCCTGAACATTCCATGTAACGGGACCATCCTTCTTTTCCACTCACTGAACAGATGGCTCGGTGGCTGCCCCAGGTTCTTTTAGGTGCTGGCCAGAGAGCCAAGGTGGATGGGGACTGCTTAGACACATGTTCCTCCCCACCTTAGTCCACAGAGGTCCTTCCTTTCCTCTCCAGACATTTGCAATCCATAGGGAGGAAGACTTGAAAAGAAGAAGCCCAGTTGGCCCAACAGCAGTGGAAAATGCCAGCCACTCACTCTTGATGTGAGATTCTGGTTATCTTCTCATCGAATACCCGGGGCTTAGTGGTGCAAAGGGAGTGAGCCCTATGGCTGTGGAGGAGCTTCTGACTCAGGTACTTATAGTGTCTCTACCAGGGTCAGTGTGCTTTGTTACCCAGCTGTCCTCACACTAGACCTCACCCTTAACTGGCCCTCTCACAGTGTCCCATGAAAATGGGACATTGTACATGATCCTATTAGTGAGCACTAATCAAATGTTTGATTGCTGGGTCTTCCTACGCACTAGACATGATGGAGGTGAGTTCACAACATGTTCATCTGAGACCTGCTGTGGACCAGGCCCTGAGCTGGGCTGTGTGCTCTAGGGGGATCAGAGATGCCCAAAGAAGGATCCCAGTTGAGAGGGTCACAGATATGAAAAAGACACCATCAGCTGCTTGTTACCCACTTTATGACAAGACAAATTTTAGTGGATATTAGGGAATTCTATAATGAGTCACCAGCATTTATTGACTGTCGGTCAGACATACAGAATTTCTCTCATCTTAATAACAACCGTAAATTGCATATCATTGTCCCATTTTCCAGGTAAACAGAGTCTCCAAGAAGTTAAGGATATTTCCCAAGGCCACACATTTTGTAAATGTCATAACTAGTGTTCAAACATAGGACTTTCTAGTTCCAAATCCCATGCACTTTCCACTACATGTGTGCATCATGTGGGGGAGGAAAAATCATTTTCCTTCTACTCTTCTAGGTTTTTGCCTGAGGTCCCCTGTAATAAAAGCTGGATTCACAGAAAAAAAGCAAACAAAAGTTTAACAACACCTATACCTCCTATGTATGGGAGATGCCCAGGGAAACTGAGTGGCTCCAAAATGACCCAGGTCGCCACTTTAAATAACATCTCCAGCTAAAGACAAAGAAGATATTGAGGGTAGGGAGTCAGTTGTGGGAGGTGACCAGGAAAAGCACAGTAAACAAGGTAAGGCTGTTAGGCAAATGGAAGTCTTTGCTTTCTCCACTAATAAGAATCTTTAGACATTTGGGGGCACCTGGGTGGCTGAGTGGGTTAAAGCCTCTGCCTTTGGCTCAGGTCATGATCCCAGGGTCCTGGGATTGAGCCCGCCCGATGCGAGCATTGAGCATGGAGACATCGGGCTCCCTGCTCCGCGGGGAGCCTGCTTCCTCTTCTCTCTCTGCCTGCCTCTCTGCCTACTTGTGATCTCTCTCTCTATCAAATAAATAAATAAGATCTTTTAAAAAATCTAAAAAAAAGAATCTTTAGAGATTTGGAGTCCTCCTTCTCTTCCTGGTACAGACAGATACTCTTATAAATGGAGATTTCTCTAATCAACATAAAAGTCTCCTGGAAAAGGGTAACTTACCTGTTTTCAGAGCTTTTCTTACACCTGCTGTTTCTTAAAAATAATCAGACTGAAATAATCCTTATGATAACAAGGCATATTTGGGGGTGGTTATATTCTGTTCTCCTTTAATCTCAGCCTGGGCCATGTATACAATACTTACTTACCATGACCATCATCATCAACACCATTATCATCTTTAGTGTGTACACTGAGCTGTCAGTTGGTGCAAGAAGCCACAGAAATAAATATGGACCATCTTTTGGAGATGAAATTTGTCTGGTGATTTATAAACATTAGTTTTACATTGAAATCAACACTAACATGTTAGAGAACAGAGGACAAGATTAGCCTAATTGTTTACAGTGAAAACAGAACTCCCACGCATCTGCAGGCTCTCTGATGCTCTGCCCTGGGTTTATGGGTTTGAGGTATATCAGGACATGGCACTGTAGGGGAACAAAAGACACCACCCCAAAATATGTCTCTTTGGCATGTGTATTATTTTAGGCCAATTATTTTTAAGAACTAAGAAGCTTCAGGAAAAACCTGTGATCTTCCCGGAACTGCCTAAAATAATTTAGATAGAGGAACTGCTTTAGGAAAGGAGCTATCACCATAGATAAATAAGGTATATAACCAGGGTTCGGGGGTACAAGGGTCCAGGGGTCCCAAACAGACCAGATCTGGTCACTCACCAAATCCAAAGGCAGAGAGATGAATAGTGGTGAAATGAAAAAGGAATTTATTTCAGTGAGACCAACACTGGGAAGACAGCAGACTAATGTCCAAAGTGCTGAAAATACCTCTAGGCTTATATAAGGAAAATGTGGGACAAAGGTGGGTGCGTACAAGCAGGTGGGCAGTAAAAGTCAGGTTGATCATTGTCTCGGGGTCAATCACACAGTATCTTGCTGGAGTCAGGGCAGTCCTTACTGTTTGAGGGGTTGTTTCTGCTCCCTTCATGGGACGCTTTGCCCTCCAGGTCTTAGGCCTGAGTTAAGAAATAAGCTGGAAAGAACTTAAACAGAAAGTACAAACTAAGATCAAAATGCAGGTAGTCCTCTTTCAGGCTTGGTAGACATAATTTCTCTTTAGTCCCGCTATTTCTGAATGCCCTAGCAAAACTTTGTTTACCAAACATTTACTCTTTTTCATCTTCCTGTGAATTGCTTTCCTTCCCTTTGAAATCACAGACCTTGTAGCCCCTTCTCAGGTCAGAATGACATTTATACCTCATTCTGCTTCATGTTTATGTGGATTCCCCCTATGTAAATAAACTAAATTTGATTTTCTCCTGCTAATCTGTCTCAAGTCAATTTAATTCTTAGGCCAGCCAAAAAAATTCTGAAGGGTAGAATAAAATTTTTATTCCCCAACACCACCCCAAAATATGCCTTCCTGGTACAGGAGAGTGAGACACTTTTACAAAAGGAAAAATCCTTTATAAATATAAATTTCCATACAAAAGGAAAACTTGTGCCATGTTTTTAGAGCTTTTCCTGCTTCTGCTGATTCTCAATGGTCATTAGCTCGAACAACATAGGTGCCAAAAAGGCATATTATCAGTGGAGAAGACACCAACTTAAATATGCAAAACAAACCTTACTAAACAAATCTGTTCACCATACTTTTCCTGGTCACCCTCCCAAAACTCCCTCCCCCCCGCCTGCCAGGAAGCCCCAAACCCCTTTTCTTTTGTTGGTATTCAAATCCGAGTTCTAACCACCCCTTTACTCATCACTCAATACTCCCATGTGTACTGTGTGATACATATGTTAATAAACTTATGTTTGTTTTTCTCATTAATCTGTCCTTGGCCAGTCTAATTAATGGGCCCCAGCTGGAGAGAACCTAAGAAAATTATGAAGGATGACAGAATATTCCACCCCAAAATACGCCTCTTTGGCATAAGGATTATTTGGAGCTGATTATTTTGAGAAATAGAGACACAGGAGAAGCTCTGAAAATGGAAGTACAAAAAAGTAGAAGGTATTCTTTTGTAAAGGACATTTACATTTATAAAGGAAATCTCCATTTGTAATGAGTCTCCTTCTCTATACCAGGAGAGGAGGATGACTATCACAAGAGACCCTAATCAAAGAGAAGGCACCTACTTAAATCTGCAAATTATACTTTACCCTTGTTTACCCTGCTTTTTCTGGTAACCTCCCATAACTGGCCTCCTCCTCCCCCATCTTTCTTTTGTCTTTAGCTAAAGATGATATTTAAACTGGTGGTTAGCATACCTCAGGGAGTTACTCATTTTACCCTGGATATCTCCCAGTATACCTGAGGAATACATGTTAATAAACTTCTTGTTTTTCCTCTTTTTATTCTGTCTTTTATTAGTGGAAGTCTCAGGCAAGAACTCAGAAAGGTAGAGAGAAAATTATTTTTCCTCTCCTACAGGTAGAGGAAAGGATTTTGACTCCTTCACAGGATCTTCTTTTTCCTCTGCCATTAGAGACAATTGGTGGAGAAGCCCCAGACTCACCAAAGAAAGGTGAGCATATAATGGCGGTGAGGGCAGCAGCGTATCCTGAGGATCTCCTCTAGATTGGGATAGAGAGGAATTGGTCTGAGACAGATTGTTCTAATGCATTTAGGCAAGCTAGGTGTAGAGGAATGAACTGTGGGACACTTCAAATCTTTTGTAACTTCAGGCAACTCTGTTAAAGTTTTTATCTTCTTGTTCCTTAGGAAACTTTTCATATGTACTCAGGGAACTAAGATATGCCTTTTCTGGCCTCAGTGGACCTCTTCCAAGAGGTGTAGGAAGTTGATTCTCTATGGCTACCAGGTCGGTTAGCACATTTCCTCTCCTTCAGTGCTTCTCAAACTTGACTGTACTTGGAGATGGCCAGGAGAGTCTTAACAAATGATGATGCCTGGGCTCCACCCCCCAAAGGCCCTGATGTGCTTGGTTGGGTGTGTGGCTTGGCCTTTGTGGTTGTTAAAAGCTCCCAAGGTAATCTGGTATACAGCAGGTATAAAAACCACAGTGTCCAGTTTCAGTCCAAGGACCAGGATCTCTGCCTCTTTGGTGGAGCAATTTTGAATAGACTTGAGCTACAAAATTGCCCTCATCTTACCCCTGCTGATTAAGAAAATTCAGAGAAAAATCTCCCTGCTAAAAGCTCAAGGTAATAGTTTACTTTTAATAGATGAACTTACAAGAGAAAGGGTTTGATTTTCTTATAAAGTCCTGCTCAGGGGTGGGTTTTTTCTTGCCACCATGAGAACGTTAAGACCATCTGATATAAATTGGATCCCAGCAACAGAGGTTGATGGAATGCAGGTACCAGCAGCTGAAATTGAAAATCTGAAGGCCCACTGCTGGCCTCTCTCTTGAGCAGTTTCTGTTTTTCACAGATATTTCTGCAATAGTCTTGAATCCATCTATGGTTCACTATTCTGTCATTATACTAATCCAGACTGTGAATCTTCCTCCTACAGTACAAGTCTCCTATCTTCCTGCCACCACTCTTGCCCTTCTCCAACCACTGCATCTTGACCAAGAGACCAGTCTAGAAAATGTATTTGATCATGTCCTCCTGCTTAAAAATCCCTCAGTGTCTGCTTCCTTACTGCATTTGAAATAAAATCTGAACTCCTTAGTACCACTCATAAAGTCATTCATGATCTAGCATATGCCTGCCTGTCTGGCTTCACCTCTCAATTTCTCCATAATCCCCCACCCTCCTTGCACTCCAGGCCACAGTAAAACAGATACATGGCGTCCTAACCATGTTGTGCTCTTTCATGTCCCCAGGCCCTATTCAGAGGGATCTTTCTTCTGGAACATTCTCTTCACCTCCTTCTTCCCTTGGCTAAGTCCCATTGGTTTATCAAGAAGCTTTCTTGAAGCCCATGACTCAGGTTAAGCAGCCCTCCTCTTTAGGCCCACAGCACCCAGGCATAGACCTCAGTCACCACTGTCATTATACTGTATTATGATCACCTATTTACTTGTCTGCACTAGACTCTGATCTCTTCAACCTCAGCTCAGCATCCAGCCCCAGCCCATCAGATCACTGATGCTTATTATGGTTTTCAATAAAAGGGACCAAAAGAGTTCCCAAAATGTGTTCACTTCTGCCCACTGCCTTCTAGCAAAATGGGTAACTAAAGTAATTGGTTTGCATGGATGCTAAGAAAATAAATATTTGTCCTATGTGGCACCTCTTTCCCCTATATGTTAATAAAATCTCTTTGAAAAGTATCAATCAATTGCTGAATGACCAGCACTATGAAGGAGAAACAGAAACTAAGATACTATTGATTCTGTTCAGGCAAATGTCCTTCCTTCCCCCTTTGCTCTCACTGCATTAGGTATTCCTTGAATGAATCCCTCCATTCTCTCCAGAACTGGCATGAGTCTTTTGTACCACCACACTCAAAGCATTTGAGAAGATAGGAATCATGTTTCATGATCCCTCCATGACCCACCTGGACTGGGACAGGTGTTCAGGAAATGCTGTCCGATTCAGAATTATGATAAACTGAGGATATGGGGACATATGCTGAAATGTTTGCTTTGGGGCCCAAAATGAAAACTTTCATCTCTCATGATGTTTTAAATCCTTTCTGGAATAAAGCAAGCTATAAACAGATGAATGCAGGAGAATGAAAATATACATAAAAATGAATAAGGAAATGAAAAAATATTTGGTGAAAACCATTCCCTCTCGCCCATTCATTTGTCCATACATTTATTCATCAACCCATCCTTCCATACAACCAATCATCCTCCACTTAACAAATAATGTTTGTGCCTGGGGCCATGCCAGAACTGTGATGAAAAAGACAGAAACAGTCTTTGCACTCATGCATGGGCCGAGATTTTAACAGGGGAGCAGGCATTTAATAATTGCAAGGGTCAGCAGGAGAATGGAAAATGTGGTATGGAGGTGCACCCTAGACAGAGTGTGGCATGTGTTCATTCATTCATCCACATGCTCACTCACTCACTCACTCACTCACTCACTCAGTCCTCCCCAGCTCCTTGCCCAGAGGACCTCCAGGAGCACCACTAAATGCTTACTGAGTAACTAGGTGAGGGCTGCTCCTGGGTACAGTTCACAATTAACAAAAAAGGGTTTATCTGAAAGTTTTACTTGCAAGCCCTAATCTTAAATTTACATGTCTTAAAAACATCTGCTTTCCTCAGATCTCTGTAGTAAGAAGGAGAACAGATATGTAGAATGTCAGAATTAGGACCTAATGATGGGACAATCACGCCACTGCTATGAAGAAGCACACTTAGCCAGAGGTGCAAGCATTCGATAACACAGTCCCTTGGGCTTAGCCAAAGGACACTTAACTGTCAATGACAAAGAAATGACATTTCTACCACCTGCTCCCCTGAGGGAGAAAAAAGGAAAAAAAACAAATCATGGTGCCATAATTTTAACAGTAATAACATCCAGCTTCGACTGAAAATGCACAACCACACCCTCCTCACCTACTTGTGTCTCTTCTGTTGGCAAGCCTTGGGCACGGAAGCCTCTCCTAACCCTGGGGAGTCCCAGGCAATCCAGCCAGAGCCAAAGAGAGCCCTAAATTATATCTGCTGGTTTGATTTGGCAAAAGATCAGGCTTTGCATTTTCTAGCTAAACAGGAGATGGGGAAAAACAGCAGGAGCAGGCTTGGGGATGGCACTATGACCTTGGCTGGGGCTCATTCCACGGCCAACATGAGTCATTTGAGAAATGGAGTCTCAGTTGGTTGTGAACTGGGTGTTAACAATACTTGACACGATTTGAATTCTGTAGCAGGTGTGATGAACGGTCACTCCCCACTCCTACTTGTGTCTGGATCTGTAGAAGGATCAGCAGGTTGGGAAAGCTGAGGCTGGTTTTACACATTTCTGTTTCCCAGCTTTAGAACAGGCAGGGGGTCTAGGTGTTTAAAAAAAAAGTGGATCTAGGGCACACACTGGGGTCCTGGTTCTAGTTCCAGATCTGCCACCAAGTCCCCATGCTTCCTTGGACAAGTCACGTTTCCCCTTCCCTCTGGGCTTCATTTTCTCCATCTGTAAAATGGAAGTTGGTCTAGTACAGAAGCTCTAACTTTTGGGTTCCTGGTTTATCAGAGGTTCTCAAAGATAGTCTGTGTCTGAGATTTCAAAAACTTGATGGTAATTTACATTTCCCAGCGAAGGGCTGGCTTAACCAAAGACCTATTGCTCTTTTTTTTTTTTAAGATTTTATTTGTTTATTTATTTGACAAAGAGACACAGAGAGAGAGGGAACACAAGCAGGGGGAGTGGGAGAGAGAGAAGCAGGCTTCCTGCCGAGCAGAGAGCCCGATGTGGGACTTGATCCCAGGACCCTGGGATCTGACCTGAGCTGAAGGCAGACACTTAACGACTGAGCCACCCCCGCACCCCTAAATCCCATTCCTTGGACTAACATTGCATGCATTCCTTATATTGGGACTCCTGTGCTGATTAGAGACCCTTGTCAGCAGTCAAATATGTCTTTAATAAGCATTGGGGAAATAACTCATTTTAACTTAATATATTAAAGGTTTAGGGGCGCCTGGGTGGCTCAGTGGGTTAAAGCCTCTGCTTTCGGCTCAGGTCATGATCTCAGCGTCCTGGGATCGAAGCCCGCATCGGGCTCTCTGCTCAGTGGGGAGCCTGCTTCCTCCTCTCCCTGTCTCTCTGCCTGCCTCTCTGCCTACTTGTAATCTCTCTCTCTGTGTCAAATAAATAAATAAAATCTTTTTAAAAAAAAGGTTTAGTATACAAAATCTTCCTAAATGTAAAATGACGATGAAGGATAATTTTGCACACTTTGAGAGTATTTTTACTAGTAAGTATTTTTGCATGGGGCAGCCCATGGTACCCAGTGATCCCTCAGCTAGGAGATTCTAAGATGGGCCAAGGAACCGGGCCTCTCGTCCTTCCTCCTGCTACCTTCCCCACGGTCAACACCAGCCATCTGCCCCTAGCACCAGGCCACAAGCAGCCTTCAGTCAAGAGCAGAAGCCCACCTGTAGGCTCATAAAAATCTCCAGAATGTGATGATCTGGGATTCTGACCCCTGCTGGCTCAGAGAATCTCTCAAAAACCACTGACAATTCACTTTTTTCATTGTCTCAGTTACCTTTTTCTACAAAAATAACATTCATTTCTATCTGTCCTAGAGGAACCTTTCACCTGCGGCATACAATATAGGGACAGGCAAGGGCTGGAACCAGAATTACAATTCGCTGGTGCACCCACCGCACACGTGCACTCGCACACTCATAACCTCCTACGGCGTACATCCCTGGCGTACATCCCTGACCCACCTAGCCCTCTCCTTGTGTCCCTTTTTTTCTGGCTTGAGTGAGAGCAGGCAGTTGGGGTGTCAGGAGAAGAATTTGCTCAGTTTAGAGCCTAAGATATGGGAAAGGCTTTGATCATCATCCACCTCCCTTCTTTCAGGTGACACCAGAGACAGCTTGGCCTGGGAGTGGGTACCAATGCTGCAGTTGCCTGGTGCTCCAGGGAGGACATTTAGGAGGGGCCCTGGACTTGGAGGGAGAGAAGATGCTCTGAGACATTCCATCCAAATTCCCTCACAAAACTAAAAATGATTCTGCAGAGCCTGGGTGAGAACCCAGGGTTGGGTGGGATGCATACAGTTAGGCCATTCCAATCAGGAATTTGTGTCATGGTATGATATTTATAGGAGCTGTGCAGAAGAAGTAGTTCAGCCAGCATTACCACCACTGACATCCTCACCTTTACTCAGAGAGAAGAGCATCTGCTCCATGCCCCAGGATGCGCAAAGGCAGTTTTCACATCCATTCTCCTATTTGAGCTTCATAATCACCCTGTAAAGTGAGCAGTGCAGGGATTATTTCCTGCTCCCTATACTTTTTAAGGATGAGAAAACTGCAACTCCGGGAGAAATGACTTATCCAGGGCCACCCAGCAGTTGGTAGCACAGACAGGACTCGAACCCAGGCCTCCTGACTCCAGTCCAGAGTGCTTTCCCCTGCAAGCTTGTTGCCTTCCCAAAAGCTATGGTGGGAACTGGGAAGGGGAGCCCCCTGGGGTGGGCTAGGCCGTAGTTCGTGCTGGTGATGGAGGAGCAGAGGCTCTGTGCCCCGATGGAGGTCTGAAAACTCTCTGGCTTCTTTGGGGCTGCTCATGGTCCTCGTTGCTCCAAGGGAAACAAGTGATTTTCTGGTTGGCTCACTTTGTTGATTGCACTTGAGCTGAATTTTCAAATTGAGTTTGTCAGAAAAATTGGTACAAATTAAAGATGAGCCTTTTGCTCTCCATGGCTGGTTGGAGTTGTGGGGCCTCAGGGAGGTCAACAGGAGGGGTCTCTCCCCGTGAGGTCCAGCCAGCCCTCATCCTCTGGTTCTGGAGGCTCCTTCTCTATTGTCTGAGGGACAACCCCTCACAATGCGCATCCCTTGCTCTCCTTAGCAAAACCTCTCCACGTGTGATGGCCTCCTGCAGCCTCCCTTTTGCTCCTTCCTATCTATCTCCTTTAAATCAGCCCAGCCTTGTCACACAAACATGCCAAAAGCACCTAGGAGTTCAGCTGCAACCATGGAGCTCCAACTCCAGAAGGAAGCCAGGCCGTCTCCTGGCCTCTTGCGTGGGCTGCTCCCCATCCCCCTCCCTGCTTCTCTGCCTTCCACCTGCCATCTAGAGAGGTTCTCATTCTGCATGTCCCCCAGTCCAAGGCCAGCGGGGCAAGGTTTCACCTCCCCAGTCTCCTAGTCCACACCCCAAAGCAGTTACTTCTCACTGCTCCACTCCCCACCTGAGGACACTGCTCAGTCCTCTTGGCTGTTCCCCATTTCAGCCATATACCTCATGTATCCTTGACAGCACGCAATCTCTTTATTTGCTAATCAAAGTTTAGCTAATGCATGCTGGCTTTTGAGCATGGGTTATATTAGCCACACTATTAGTATCATTATTAGTGATTTCTGAACTCCTCAGGGCCTAGAGCAGGGCCAGGTCATATCAGTTGAGCCCAGGAATCACTCAGTGAATGTTGGTAAAAAGCTTGCCAGGAGCTGCTCTCTAAGCAGGCTCTCCTTAGAAGGGTGGGACTTGGGGCTCCATGGGGGGGAGGGGGAAGTGGTGATGCCTAGGGTATTTGCACTTGAAAGGAAGCAACACCATCAGTGTCTTCACAGGCCCCTTGGGATATCAGTCATGACAGATACTTCAAATTGAACTTCATTGGGTTTAGAAAGGAGGAGGAAGTCAAAGTGTCTGACATTGTGGGCCCAAGGTTGTTGCCTCACCTGAGGGATGGACCTGTTTCTAAGCCCCACTTTGGGCAGTAAAGGGGGGGGGCTCCTTCAGGCTGGGGGATGGGTGAGTCAGGCTGGACACACTGGCTTCTCAGGAAGAAACTTGGGAGGGAGTTAACACATCACCCTAAGAAGTCAAAGAAGTCTTCCTTGACTCCTCTCCCCCACCTTTCCCTCAGACTCTTGGGCTGGGATTTGTGCTTTTGACATGTTGTAAGTTGCTCAGATGAATCATGCTTATCTCAACCCTAAATCAGGTAGCAAAATTGACTTCCTTTTCCAGGGGTGGTAAAAGAGTGTAGGATGAGGTGGGGAAGATTCTGGTGTTATGATGTTTAGGAAGGAAAGAAGACACTCTTTTCAAAACTTTCAAGGCTTTTCAAAAGGCTTCTCAGTTGGCATGCTCTGGAATGTATGTTCTCATCTCCTCCATGTCACTGGGCTTAGAAGGAAGCACAAATGAAGATGTTGTCATCAGTTCATTATTGCCCTTGCAAAAGTCATTGCTGATTGGATTCAAGATGATGTAATGAAGACTGTTAGACCTTAAAGATTCTTTTGCTTATCTTTTCATTAAAGAGGTGATTAAGGATTACATCTATATCTTATGTCTACATGAAATTCACTTTTAGGAAGGATTTTGTACCAATTTAAGGAATTAATAGAAGGGAATCACAGTGGATGCGTGGAATGAAATTAATCAAATGCTGTGATATTTAATTTGATTACAGGTTAGACCTCATTACTGCAGGTTCAGCTTTGGCGGAGGCTCCTTATCACAAGAAGATTCTAGACTCCAAACATTAGCTTCTTCGTGTGAAGCAGTGAATGACTTAACACAGTCAAAGCACAGGACCACAGAAGCATCACAGCATTTGTTACCTCAAACACATTTTGGAATGAGGTGAAAGAAAAAAGAAAAGGAAGGAAGGAAGGTGGGAAGGGAGGAAGGGAGGAAGGAGTCCAGTTTTTTTTTAATGATTCATTGTTAAGGGATCTGGCCTATTGAACACTTTCTAGTGTCCTCTGAAGGGAGGGTTCTGGAAAACAAGATTCATGAGTGCTTCACTAAAACAAAGCCTCTTCAAGAATCCTTCAGGAATTTTCACCTTGGTTTCCCCTTTTGGCTATTTCTTGATGATCTATTACTTGGTTGGCCCACATTCTGGTCCTACAGACCCTGCCCCAAAGTTCTTAAAGGAGAGTTTTGATTGAAACTTTGGTGCTCAGTCTCCTTGCTTTACACTTGAGGGCTAGCCTTCTGTTTTTCTACAAAACCAGAAGCCATGCACCTTCCTCAAACGCTCACGGTCTCCTTCTGTTGGCATGATCTGAGCGAGTGTGCATACGAATGCGACACTTGCCAATTATTTCTGCACCGCTGGAGGGACATGAAAGTATTTATCCTTGCTCGGGTGCAGTAAGGGTCAGGTCGGTACCAACATGACTACTCATTTCTATTTCACCTTGAGGAGAACGTTCTTTCAAGAGCAGTTAAAAACAATGGCCTTGTTGGGACAACTAAAAACAGTATAAGAGCTGGGGATTATTTAGTGTGAAGAAAGAAGACTCACAAGGATAAGGCAACTGTCCCCAAACATCTGATGGGCTGCTCTGGGGGCGAGGGAGAAGATTGGTTCCGTGCAGCCCCCATGGGTAGAATGAGGTTCAAAGGGTGGATGTGCATCTAAGGAAAGCATCGCCCAGGCTCAGCTGGCCAAGGACAAAGGTATTTGCTCCCCATCGATGGGGCTGTCCGAGCCAAGGCTGGAAGTGTACTTACTGGGCACGCTGCAGAAGGGACAGAAGCCTTGGGTGACAGCCCTCCTCCAGCTCTACACATCTGGGATTTCATAGCCATCTTGCTCGAGTCTATCTTCTTAAGTACAAGAAGACTTCTGAAGAGCTATATGATGAGTTGGGGAATGTTGTGGCAGGGCTGCCAGAGGACAGGGAGTGTCAGCTGCATTCTGGCCAAGAGCCCAAGAAGGAAAGTCCCAGGGCAGGTCTACACCAGCTCCCCAGATTCAGAGCTCACACTGTGGCTTTTGGGGAAGTTAAAACAAAATCTACTGAAGTTAAGTTATGCACCTGGCCATACTTCCTGTTACCCAATGAAACTCAGTTTACCCAACTTACCTCTTGTCTTGGTCAGGCTCTGGGCAGAGGTGGGCAGTAGGGTGAGGTGGGGCAGAAATGAATCAGACCTCCCTGCCCAACAGGACCTGCAGTCCGGTCACGAGCAATGCAGTTAAAGGCAGTGACTTGTGAGTGTCATGGCCAAGGCACTGTCTGTGGGGGCTTGCAGGACTGAGCATTATGATTGGCTGGGGATCACATGTGCTTCATGGGGAGGTGGTGTTTGAGACATGTGTTGAGTGATGGGTAGGAAGGAGAGGGCTGTCTGTGAACCAGGAAGCAAGACCTTTCAAGACACCACAACCTTGGACTTCCAGCCTCCAGGACATGAGAAAAAAATGTCTGATGCTTATAAATCACCCAGTCTATTGCATTCTGTTATAGCAGCCTGGACGGACTAAGACAGCCCCTCATTCCTCGTTCTCTCTGCAGAACCATAGATGACATAGCTCTTTCCCAGAGCTCTCTGCAACACTCAGTGAAGTTGTTTTTAGGAGACAGAATAAGCTGGTCTCGTACCAGTCTGTCCTTCCTTTCACTTCTGTGGGTTCCTTCAGGGTTCATAGAAACCACTCTGCTACTATTACACACCCATTTTTAGCCCTCTGTGCTTTGGGGGAAGCCTCTTCTTCCCTTCCTTGTTGGTTTTCTGCTTTGTTGTTGTTGTTTCTTGTTTTTTTTTTTTTAATGTGCATGCTCTCTTCAGTTCAGAGGGAGAGTAGATGTTCCAGTGCATGCAGACATCACCGTCCCATGTAACTTGGAGGGAGCAATTTGATGTAGTTATTTATTCTTATCTTTATGTGACCATAGTTAAAATCTTTTCATGCCAATAAAACTATTAATACTATGTAATAATATGACAATTGCCATGCCCTGCTTCAAATAACATCACTTAAATTTTCATTTTTTCTGTAAGAACAGATTGTGACAGAAGTACCAAATGGTACTTTAAGGAGGTATTTTCTTCCTGCTCATGGGTATGGAATGGGAGTTGCTGTGAGTGTACAAACCACAGAAGCCACTGTGAGTACAACAGGAAGAAAAGAAGGGGAACACAGTGTCCCCACCACACTGCCCGGTTGCCAGTTCAGCCCTTAACTATCAGGCGGAGTGAAGGGCAAAACCTAAAGGCTGGAACAGGAAAATACTGTAACAGGTGTATTGTGACTATGGATCCCAGAGTCACTGGTTCTGACTGAAGATCAGAAAAGCTTTTTGGAGGAGCTGTCACTGTACTTTAATGAGCAGGCCATTTGAAGAAACTAAGAAAGGGCGGCAGGAGAAGGGAGAGAGGCACGAAGGGGAAGGATGGCACTGGCCCGCATCCCCTTGGCAGTCGCCATTTCTGTGAGCGCTGGATTTGCATGGGGCATCCCCCTTCCCCAGAACCCCACCACCAGTGACTGAGTAAACACCCCAGTTCCCCCAACTCTCAGGTGGCTACGACTCTGATGTGGGTCATACACTGTATCCCAGAGTTCCCCAGTAGAAACAAAACTTAGTTGCCCACAATGGGAATCTGCTTGTTAACATTCCCTTTATGGATTTCCTTCCTTCCTCACTGTCCTACTGGTGTTTTCTTGATCATCTTCCCCCCTTCCTTCCCCAAAATATTTGCACTTGAATCCACATCTCAGGTCTGAGAATCCATCCTAAGAAAAAGGATGTCTCAGTAGCTGGAGCAAAGACCTATAGGGTGATGAGTTGGGCTTACTTGGGGAGTATAAATGCCCCCCAAGGTGGCTGATGGTTTAGAAGTCCAGCAGAGGATGAGACTAGAATGATTGAGGTCATGATGTGAAGCCCCTGAATTCTGGATAAACTAATCTAACTTTCCTGTAGACAGTGGGAAACCATGGGAGTGGGGGCTGGTGACTAGGACTTCGAACATCTGCTCTCTGGCTCAGGGTCTGGTGGTGACATGCCTTTCTCCCAGCCCATCCATTCTGAATCCCCTGCTTGTTAGGGATTCTGCAGGATGCACTTAAAATCCACTGAGCTGATGTTTGCTTTTAAGGAAAACATGCACTTTTCTCTTTAGCTCCTTGAGCTTCTGTGTGGAAAGGGCTGGGATTTGGGGGAAGGGCCATGCTCTTGGAACAGCATAGGCTGTTCTGGTATTAACTGGATTCTTCTTCATAAGCAGAAGAGGATGAGTGGTTTCAGCCAGCAATCTCAGCTCTTGGAACCTCAGAAAGAATGTTTGACATGAAAGCACACTTTCTAGCCTCAGACAGCCCTTCTAAAGCTCAGCTCACAGGGTTTATTTAGCACACCAATAGGAAGAAGCTTCCAGTCTGTAGTGGGGAATCAGATGGCAGTTGCTGGGGCTACTGATGGTGTCAGGGCTGTTCACAGGGCTTTGCAGATGGGAGGATAGCCATCAAATACCAACCTACCCATTGAGGGCCTCCTGGGCTTTGGAGAACGTCCCCAACCCTGGTGAGTACCTGATACAGCAGTGAGTAGTCAGAATATTTCCCAATACGAAGGCCTGAGGGACTGTTCGTTCCTGCTCATCCAAAAGAAATGAAAAGAAGAGAGGGAAAGTTGTGCCTGCCTTATTAGAAAGGCACTGCTGCTGGCCAGTCAGAAAGCTAGATGGTCTTGTCATGCACATGGGGGGAGGCAGAGGGATATCATTAATCCAACTCCTGTTTGTCCAGTGCTGCATTTGAGCCAGGTCCTGAGCTGGGCGCTAAGGGAAGAGTGGGGAAGGGGGAACAATGAGAGCCCAAGGCGTTCATGACCAGGGGTCCTCAACGAAGTATATACACATCTAACCAAAATTCTGGAAGCAGTCTGACCAGAGCCCTGATGAAGTGCCAAATTCCTTCAAGGGCACAAATTCACATTTGGGTTAGAGTAGGGGTGATTTATGGGAAGACAAGAAGAGAAGGTGGCCTCCAAGATGGGTCTTGTAGGATGTGGAAGGTTTTGACATATTAATAAGGAGCTTAGTGGCTATGGGAATTTGAGTCCCAGGGACATTCTTGGGAGGAGTCAGAAGAGTCACTCTAGGCTTCTGGGGAGGGTTCTTCCTCTGCTCACTCCCTGCCTGAAGGCAATGGGGCCACCTGGGAGTCTCCTTCCACTGAGGTGCCTTCTGTCATTCTTGGCACTCAGGCCCACGAGCAGGAGACCTGGCAACAGTTCTGGCACATTCTGGCACTCAGAGAGACAGCATCCCCTCTCTGGGACACTGTTTTACCTCTTAGAACCAAAGAGAGTTCGGTTGGCCAAGAGTGTCAGTGTTAGGCAAAGGTGGGCCCACAGAGGCTGTCTTTGTTCCTCCTCTCCCATCTAGGGGAGAAGCCCTACTAGACGGAGCTACTCGTTTCTGACAGAAGAGAGGGTGACCCATCCCTCAGGTGTATTCAAGTGTGTGTGTGGCAGGGGGGGTAGGAAATTCACTGGAATGGGCCTCCCAAACACTTTAGAATTCCTTCAGACTGACACTTGCCCCAGTCATCTACCTTCCTCTCCCACACCTTCCACCCCCAATCCAGCCACATGCCAGTTTGCCCGCGTACATGATGTGCTAATGCCCAGCGGACTCTCAGGAAACTGGCTGGCTGCCAGGCTCAGCACAGGCTTGTCTCATGAGGAGAGCTGCTGGGTCCTGGAAGCCCTCTATTTGTCAGCCTGTGAATGCACACTCCCATGTGCCGAGGTGCAACAGGAGTCTAATGAAGGAATTATTCATGTGAAAAACTTCAGTGCAAATAGACAGCAACCCCCATGAAAGACACTATCTCAGAAACTCATTGGAAGACTGATGCACTGTCAGCAAGGGGTGGGTCACCCCTTTTCTTGCCAGCCCATTCTGGACTGTTTCCTCAGAGGAAATGCTTCCTCAGATGAAACTGTGGGCTGTCTCCTCGTGACTTTGACCTCTAGTCCCAGGTGTGTCTTCTGGCAAGACCAAAGCCCTGCCACCCATTCAGTGCCCCACCCCCTGCCCTTCTAGATTCTTCTCTGCTGATTCTGCCAAGTGGCTTCTTAGTAGCTCAGGCCTCTTGACTGGGTCCTCTCTGATGGGTGCTTCTTGCATGTCTGTAATCTTTGGGTTATTCAGCCCTGACCTGCTCAGGTCAAGAGGACTCTTAGTCCATGCTGGGCACTTCTGGGGGACACAAGGACATAGTGCCCTGGTGGCTCACAGTCCAAGAAAGGAGATACCAGCCCCCCGCAAATAAGTGCTTGAAAAGAGGCACCGAGAGGTTTCTAGAAATTGTGGACAGGAATCCAGAGTAACATCAGCTTGGTGGTGGTGGTGGTGGTGGTGGTGTGTGTCTGTGTGGTGGGAGAGGCCGATGGGGATGCGAACCAGGAAAGATACCAGGGGAAGGTGGCTTTGAGTTAAGAATGATGTAGAGGATTTGGTCAGGGAAAGATGGGGGGTAACCCAGAGAATGGTGAACAGGAAGATGGAAAAGCCAGGGCAGGTACAAGAAACTGAAGAGCAGTCTGGCAGATGTGTGGGTGTGGTTGGGGATTAATGGAATGGATTTTGGAGAGATAGCCCTTTCTCAAGAGGCTTGAATATTGTGTTAGGAAATTCAGACCTGTGAGCTGCATTTTCTCTATTTGCCTCTCCAAACTCAGTCTCAACTCCACTGTGACAGATTAATTACAAAAATGATCATCAGGGCACCTGGATGGCTCCGTTGGTTAAGTGACTGCCTTTGGCTCAGGTCATGATCTTGGAGTTCTAGGATGGAGTCCCACATCGAGCTCCAGGCTCAGCCGAAGTCTGCTTCTCCCTCTGACCCTCTCCCCCCCACCTCATTCTCTCTCTCTCAAATAAATAAATAAAATCTTTATTAAAAAAAAAAGACCATCAGTTACCCCTCTCCTTTCCTCCACGCCCCCTCCCCATGTACCTTTCACCACTGTTCTGCTCTGATTCTGAGCTCAGCCACGTGACTCACTCAGCCCATGGGATGTTAGCAGTTGCACATAAGCAGAAGCTTAAAAAGTGATTGCACCTTGGGGCTTGTCCCCTCTTAGAATCCTGCCACCAAAAGGCTGAGCACACCAATGGTCAAGAGGAAGAACACATGGAACACGACACACTAAAGAACACTGCCCACAAATGCATGGGTGAGTCCCAGCAGAGATCAGCAGAACTCCCCAGTTGCACCCAGGCCACATGGCCAACCTACAGGATTGTGAGCTAAATAAATGGTTGCTGTTTTAAGCTTCTAAGTGCTGGAGTGCTTTGTTATGTGGCAAAAGCCCAGCGCTACAGGAACAAGGCCAGAGTCGAGGGATCCAGGTTTGGAGGTCCTGAGGTATGAAGAGCATATCTTGCACGTGGGAGAAATGTGAATAATTGTGGCTGGAGCCCAGGCTACGGGCAAAAAATATCTAGACCTTCTCTCCTCCCCTCAAGAAGTGAACTGTATTTTTCTACCCCTTGGATCAGGATGGCCATGTGACTTGTTCTGGCCGAAGGTAGAGGGGCAAATGCAATGGAAGCAGAGGGCTAAAAAGAACCTTCGCTTGGAGGTTTGTCTGCCTGCTGCTCCCGGACCCCTTGTCTGCTTTGTACATAAGCCTAAACTAGCCACCTGGAGGGCAAGAGATCTGTGTGGAGAGAGGTCCGTGTCTTTGCAACCAGCTCACACAAGGTCATCCTAAATAGCTAATCCTGGTCAACCCACCAATTTACTGCAGACACATGAGTGAGTCTAGCTGAGATCAGCCAAGCCAGGCACAGATCGGACCAGAAGAACTGCCCGTCTGAGCCCAGCTCACATTGTAAATTGCTAAGCTACAAAATCAAAGCCTCAGTTACTGGTCATTGTCTTCAGGCACTAACTTTGGAGTGGTTTGCAACAGTTCCCTGATCCAGCCTTCCCATTCTGGTGCCAGGAGGCTGATGTGCATGGGCTGCCTCAGTGAGTTCCTATGCTCTCTGCCTTCTGCCTGGAGATTGAGGCAGAGGACTTTGACCTCCTGGCTCCCGCCCTTCTGGGCCGTATGGTTTGGCCACAGACCCCGTCAGCCCATCCTACAACCACAGCTCCCTCTCAGGGCTCTGGCAGTCGCTGCTTCCTGTGCTTCCTCAGTCAGGGTTGGGGGGCTGGGGAGCTAACATCTCCCTGATGCTGCCAGCCCAAGGCTTCTTCAACCTTCCTTAACCCTGCCCACACCTTCGTCTTCGCCCCATGACCCACTGTGTAGCCACCTGTTTCTTGAAAGGACCCTTACTCTCACACCTTGTTCTGTGAACAGGTAGGATCTTCTTAAGTTTTAGTAAATGGGTACATCCAATTTAGGGAAAGCGGGATGGATCTCCTGATCTCACAGGTCCTGGTCTGAACCTCCCACAAAAGCTACTTTTGGCTTGAACCTTTGGAAAGTCATGCTGGCGAATAGGACTGTCACGGAGCAACTTTCCTGGGAGCCCATCTGGAGCGTTGCTTTCTGCAGAGAATAGTCATGGCCCCTTTCCCAGCCAACTCTCCAAGTTGAAGAATGAGAAATCAGCCCTTCCAGTGCCCCCTGGCACCTGTCCTCTTCGGAAGAGAATTTCTCTTGAGCACTTTTAATCAAACCTTGGGCTATTTGAAGCAAATCAGAATCACTTTGCCTGGGGACCTTGGTTAGCAGAAACATGGCCTTGCCACATTTTTTCTGAACCACCACCCAGTCAGTCAGGTGCCCCGTGACAGCCCCACCAGTGTGAGGCTCTGTGCAAGGCCTTGTATTTTTAACAATACTAATAGTTGACAATGAGGAGGAGGAAGAGGGTGGATGGCAACGCAAGCTGAGGACACACTTCTGCCACCACCATTGCCATTGTCTCTGATGGAGAAGCATTCACACCTCTGCTGTCAAGTTCAGACAGGAAGCTTTCTAATGTATATCAGAGCATGACAAGGGTGGTGTGAGTAGGGGTGTTGTGTACTTCTCATCTAGAAGTGTGGGGCAGGGAAAGACCTGTATCTTTTCAGTGGTGAGAAGGGCTTGATTGTAGGGAAGCACAAACCATCACAGAGGCCAGCTTGCACGCCATTCCCACCATGCTTCTGCACTGACCCAGGTGCAGGACCGGCATGGCCCCCTCGCTCTGGGGGAGCCACCCTTCTTCTCTTAGCGGAGCAGAGAATACTTGATTATTTATGAAGAGACAAATGACAGAATCCAGGGAGGGATGAAAGAATTTGGTGACAGGAGATTGAGGGATACATGTCCGTGTTTACCTTTTTGGCAGGACAGTTCTTTATTGTATGGGACTGTCCTGTGCATCACAGGATGGTTAATGTCCCTGACCCCAGCCCATGGGGTTCCAGGAACACTTCCCTGTCTGTGTAACAGCCAAACATGCCTCCTTCCTCTTCCACCACCCGTGGGTCCAGGTGGAAGGGCAAGATGGCCACTAGTTGGGAAACACTGCCAGAGACGGGGCTGCAGGGAGGGAGGGAGGGAGCAGAGAGGGAACGACAACTTCCAGGGACAGCCTCTCTCTGACTCGTATGCACGTGACACAGTGACAAGATCCTGAACTGAAGAAGCACTCTACCTCCTTTGGAGACCAGAGAAAGTGAGGCATTGAGACTAGCGGCAGGATGAGTAGGGGTAGGGGAAGGCTTCAGTCTTCCCTGATCAGTGGCAGCCAGTGGCCTCCATGGTTATGGGGCCCAGGACAGTGAGGACCATCCCTCTGAAGGTGAAGGCCCGGCTGGAGTGAAGAAGATAAGCTCCATCTCTGAGACTTCCCCTATCTCGTAAGACACGGTCTGGGTGCCAGAGGAAAGGAAGGAGCTGGCCATGCGGCTACAAGTGTAATTAGCTCAGACTTACTCCTGCTGCTGTCTGCCAGGAAGGACCCTCCCCCAGGTCTTGCATGAATGGCTCCTTCTCTTAATTCAGGTCTTTGCTAAACTAGACCTCTCCTCCCTACCCCAGCACTCGCTATCCTTTCTCCTAGTTCTTTTCTTCAGAGAACTTGTCAGCATCTTAGATTAGATTATTTATTCACTTCCTTACATGAGCTTTCATGAACATAGGTTCACTGGAGCAGTAAATTGGTCTGTCTCTTTCACTGTTATATCCCTAGTGCTGGGCACATAATAGGTACTCAATAAATACTTGTTGAATAAACTAATAGAATGGTGGGTGCTGTGCTAAGTAATTTGCATGCATTGTCTCATAGACTCTCTAAGGTAAGTACTATACCCATGTTTTGCAGAACCCAAGACTTAAGGGAAGAGTGTAAATAACCTGCTTGAAGAAAAATGGTGGGAAGGTCTTGCAAGCTGGGCTATGCTGTGGTTAATTCCTCTGTGAGTACCTGAAATCAAATGTTTCATCACTGAAAGGATAAATATCTGTCCAAGCCCTACCCATCTAGATAAGAAATACACATCACCCCTATGACAAATTCCTATGGCTACTTACAAAGTGGTGCAGTAAAGATTTTATTGACTCCAGGACCCAGAGTCTTGCAGGAAAATAAGCAGAAATACAAATTACCATATTTTACAGGAGCAAATGCTAAGTGTCCCCAAAAGAGGTGTGGCTGCATGCAGGACTGTGGGATTTCAGAGAAGGGGAGGCAATCATTCCCAGCTGGAAGTAGGAATGGGTCAGAGGAGAAGGCTGCATTAGCTGAGCCTGGAAGTATTTAGGTGTGGGGAAATGGAGCAGAGAAAGGGGATGTGGGCCAGAACTTGCAGAAGCATATCAGCTCTCCAGGGATTGGCGGCTCTGGAGTGAAGGATCACCACAGGAGTTGGTGGGAAATGGCTCTGGATAGGAGGCCAGGGACCACTGCATGGAGGATAGTGAGCCAGAATGAGGGTTTTATATGTTTTATGAAGCAATGGGAACTCCTTCAGTAATGATGCTGACAGATAAGACAACAGGATCTACGTCCCACCAAAAACCTCCAATGTTTCCATTTCAGCAGGAAATCTCCAGTGGGAGACCAGCTAAGAAAGCAGGACCACCAGAACTTGCTGGAGGGGCTTCCTGAAAGGAAGATGTGCCTGGGAAAATCAAAGGTTATTTCTTGGGCATCCATGCTCCTATCTCAGATCGTTTCTCTCAGAGTAGACAACAGCTTCAGGCAGAAGCTGGAGAGATCGTGGTCTGATTTGTTCAAAAATATGATTTGGGATTCAGTCTGGCCCCAGCCACACTTCCAGCCCCACCTCCACAGTGTGCTCTCTACATCGTGCTGTTGTGCACCTGCTGGGGCTTTCCACTGCTGTCCACTAGGCAACCATGTGCCCCATAATGTCATGTGATCATGACAGTGACATCGGTGAGTCACCTTTGCATACTCTCTTGGTTAGAAGCCAGCAAGTCCTGCCAATAGTCAAGGGAAAGGGATCACACAAGGGCAAGAACATAAGAGGCAGGGTCATAGCCCCATTTTGGCATCTCTGTGCCACACCTGCCTTTCTCCCAATCTCCCTGTCTACTCTACAAGCCTGAGCCTAAACACGATTTCGTGAGAGCTTCCTTTATCCATCCCAACCCGAATTCTCTCTTTTCTGAGATCCCACAGGGCTTCACTTAAATGGTTTTTTGGTATCTCATACATTCATTCTGGCATTTGACAAATACATTTTGAATATCTACTATCCGCCTGATGCTAGAGGTAGTGCCAAGTGATGGTTGAGGCTGCATGTTCTGGAACAGAAGCTCTCAGTCCAAATCCTGTGTCCTCTACTTCGTGCTGGGTCTCCCCTGTAAATAACATTACCAGATACAAAGGGCTGTGAGTCAGGTTTAAATGAAATCACACATGTAAGAAGCTTGACACCGAGCTGGGCCCATACTAAGACATAAGTAATGATTAAATCTTAAGGTAAGTGCTGGAGAAGCAAGAGTGATTCCGTGGGATGTGGTCCTGCCTTCCCAGCATGCAGCCTGATTTTTTTAATGAGTGTTTATGTGTTTATGTGTGTGCCTCACCTCCTAGCCTCTCCTCTGTCATCTCAGCACCACTTAGCACAAGGTCAAGAACACTCAAGGCTTCAGTGTCTAGGTCTCTAACCAATGCCCATTGGCAGCCCATTATGGGCAATGCACCCAGTCCGTCTGATGCCAGTCCTCACCTCCCCCCAGGACACCTCTATCTACATCTGTCCAACTACATCTATCATGTGCCGGCTGCTCAGATGGGAGATTGTGGAATTGGTGAGAAATCACAGCTGACTGGGCGTTCTGCCTCCCTCCTCCCCTGCTTGCCTCTTGGCAAATACAGATTACTAGCGTGTCCTGTGGATGAATTTCCCAGTGTGAGAACTCAGGGAGCAAGACTTGGGAGCAGGTGGGCAGAGCGTGGAGGGCACTGGCTGAGTGGGGAACAGAGCCAGACCCTCTGAAGCCACATGGTGGATGTTTTATTGTTTGCTTGCCCAGAATCTAACCTCTCCCTTCCTAATCTGCAAGAATCCTTGCTGTGTGAGTCTTACTGGGAGGCCGGGCTCGGTCCCACACAGAGAAAGTCAAAGGCCTAGCCATCCCCCTTCCGTGTCTTGGCATTCAGGGGCCTGGAGGCTGAGGCAGAGTTTGGCTTTGGGCTGCTGGCTTTGGTTAGTTCAGGATAACACTGGCTAGCTCAGGAGTCCTGGACAGGTAAGAAAGACCAGCCCATCAAGCTTCTTTATACCCCATTTCAGCTTCTGAGATGCCTGCTTGTCTTGGGCCGGGAAGGACGTAGTTCAGAGCTAAATCAAAGGGGGTGTGTACTCTGCAAACAGCATTGTCTCAGCTCATGCTCTGCTGTCCATTTTCTTCTTTCTTTGCTCCTTTCCTTCCTTCCTTCCTTCTTTCCTTCCATCTCTCTCTTTTCTTTCTTTCTTTCTTTCTTTCTTTCTTTCTTTCTTTCTTTCTTTCTTTCTTCCTTTTCTTTCCTTCTCTCTTTCTCTCTTCCTTTTCTTTCTTTCTCTCTTCCTCTGTCTCTTCTTTCTTTCTTGCAGGGAAGTTGAGGGAGAGAGTAAAACTGCATTAGCTCCTGCCTTTGCTGTCTGGGCCTGTACGCAGCTCATCAGGACAGAGCCCACAGCATCACATGCCAAATGTGTCACCAGGGGCTAATTGCAGCCTCAGAGACTAGGAGTGGGAGAGGAGAACTGGGCCATAAGAAAGTCAAAAAAGCAGGGTTTTTTTTTTTAAAGCTTCTACTTATAAAAATTAGAATTCGCAACCTGGAAAGAACCCTAGAAATAGAATCACAGAGTTGGACTCAACCTCGGGAGGTGTCTAATCAGAAATTCATGCTGTGGCAGGCTGTGTACCCTGCCCACCCAGCAGCTCCCCCTTCTTCCTTGCGGTCAGGACCCCAGTTTGGTCAGGTACTGGGCACCCATGACTTCGTGGGTGCTCCCCATGCACACCAGCTTATTAAGCGAATTCCTGTCTTTTTGCCAGTGACTGGTTGAGGTGCACCAGCGTGACTCCACCCAGGCCCACGATGTGGAAAGGGAAACCTGTGAAGGCTCCTGGGAAGATTTTCTTCATTTGTGAAAGAGATTCAATATCTGCTCCTGCACGTATTTGGTATTTGTGTGAGGACGTATCACTGGCAACTGTAGCAGCCTTTTGGACCATGAGGGGAAACCCAGGAGAATCCCAGAGAAGCTGTCCCAGAGCCCTGCCATTCTTTGTGTGCTGCACCATCTACCAGCAGACTCGCCCCACATCAGGACTTTCTATTATGTTAGATGACCAGACGCCTTATTATGATAGATAACAAATTATTGCTTAAGCAAGTTTTAATTTGTGATTCTGTTAGTTGCAGCCTCAAGCCTCCTAACTGACATAGTTGCTCACACCCCCTTCACTGGCCTCTGCCAGAACACCTCCAGGAACGGCACGCTCACTACCTTCCTGCCTCAAGCTGGCCAAGGCCTTTGGACAGCAGCGATGTTCTCTCTGATACCAAGTGGAAATCAGACCCTTGTAACTAACGCCATGATGGAGCCTGATTTCTGCCCTTCGGATCAAAAAGAACAAGTCTTACCCTCTTTTTCTGTAGGCCTTGGAGGACAGCTTTCATGTTCATCTGTGTTCTTGGCTTTTGTCATTTTTTCGGGTCACAGAGAGCCACCATTTCCAAGGCTGGCTCAAACTCCCACCTAAACCCATTACCTTCTAGCTGAGAAAAGCAGGGCTGAAAGAGGGGACGGGGCCTGCTCAAAGCCACGCAGCTGGCCAGAGGCCGAGCCCCTCAATAACGGAAGGCAGATGGTGAGAACGACATGGGAAGTATACAGGCAATAGGAGTTATTGGTCATTTTTAGGTGGGGAGGATTCTATCAGCTTCGTAAGGGAGGTGGCATTTGAGCTTGATCTGAAAGTATGAGTAATATTTTAAAAAGAGAGAAAGAGAAAGAAGAACCCAGAAGTAAACACAAGTAAACACAAGAATGGCCTCGAGGCTTTGCCAACGTTTCCCACCTGAGTAGCTTTCTAGCGGAGAGCTGAGCCTGAGCACCTGGGAGACAGCTCATCCCTTCTAATTCTTAGAAAGTTCTTTCTTAAGCTAACCTGAGGCCTACTTCTGTGTTCTCACCCAGTGATCCTAAGTCTGCCTTCTAAGCCCCAAGAGAACAGGGCAACAGCCTTGTCCCCACAGCAGACTGTCGCCATGGGGCAGGCCCCAGACTTACCATTTCTCTAAAGCTGAATGCCCCTATTTTTCCAGTCATTTCCCACAGGACTTTGCTTCCTTGTCCTGGTCATTAACCTTGAGACCTGCCCCAATTTGTTAACATTCCTTAAGGTTGGTTGCCCAGAACGGAGCCTAAGGCTCCAGGGTGGTCTTCCCAGCGTGAATGGAAACAATCTCCACCCACACAGCTTACAGTCTAACGTGTGATTTATTCTACTATCCTCATCAACATAACTCTGAACCATGCTAGAAAATTCTTGCCTGGCAAGATAAAAGTTGCAAATAATGTTACTGTTTATATCGAGAACTTCCCGAGAGACTAATCAACTCTTTAATAGAAAGCATCAGACGACAGTTTTCACTCCAATACTCTCTGAGCCCTTGCCTCAGGTCCTTGCCTTGCGGGGTCTCCTAGTCCTAAACTATTATGTCGTGAGTCCCACCCAACCCTACCCAAGCACTGCGATCCCCAGATGAAAGACTCATCTTAAACCAGACTTCAAAATCCCAGAAAGTATCTTGCCTTTCTCAGACTCTCTCCTGCACACTCCTAAGACTCTGTTGAAGTAGAAGTCTCCCTACTGCGGTAAGAATAGATTCAGTTTTTTCCTACCAGCAGGGTTGCTTTGGTGATCCCTTGGGGAGCCAGCATTGGACACCAGCAAACAATAGAAAAAGAAGCACCCTTACCTCCCTGATTCACTTGCTGAGACATATCACCTTCCAGCCCTCTAACTTCCCAGGTGCCCTCCTCATGGACTGTGAGGAGGCTCTTCTCGGAGTTCCAAGGGACCCTGGGCCATTTCTTTCCATGTTCTTCCATCTTCTTGCAACTGGGGTTTTTCCCCTGGAACTTGAGAAGGAGGAAGCTTTACATTCCATGGTCACCTATCGCCCACTGCCTGTCTCATCTCACTCAATCGCTTTCTCCCCCCCCCATATACAGACAAATTAATCTAGAAATCTCAGTAGCCACAAAGTCAGAGAGATAGTGTTTCTTAGTCCCAGTGGCCTCCCTTACTTACCCTGTTCATGTTCTCAGCATTTTCTCACTCAATTTTGAGCTTTAACAAGTCTGCTTCCAAAATGGTCATACTCCTTTTTTTTTTAACACACCTTTAATTGCCTTTTCTTCTTTCTTGAGGAAATTTCAGGCCATACTTTCGGCAGCAGTCCATGTTCAGTTGGATTAGCTGTGGAACAATTATTTTTATAAATGCATATGTCTAGGAAGTGGATTCCAAGGGCCTCCTGCCTGGCGTGTGACCTTGAGCTGGTTGACCTTGTGCAAATCCCTCCCCTTTGCCAGCCCAGTTTCCTCCTCTGTCAAGGAGGGCCTGGGACCGATGGTCTCCAAGGGCCCTATAGCCCCTTGAGATCCTGCAGTTCTCTGATTCTATGCCTAAAGGAGAAGGCATTTGGAGGAAAATTTTATGTTGTTGTTTTAAATTATAAAGAATTAAAATTTTTTTAAAAATTTTAAATTATAGGGCGCCTGGGTGGCTCAGTGGGTTAAAGCCGCTGCCTTCGGCTCAGGTCATGATCCCAGGGTCCTGGGATCGAGGCCCACGTCGGGCTCTCTGCTCAGCAGGGAGCCTGCTTCCTTCTCTCTCCTCTCTCTGCCTGCCTCTCTGCCGACTTGTAATCTCTCTCTCTGTGTCAAATGAATAAATAAAATCTTTTTAAAAAAATTTTTAATTATAAATTAGAAAAACAGGCTTGTAAAACAAAAGTGTGCAAAACCTAAAATGTGGGTGTTTCTTCCTTCTCTCATCAATCCCCCTGGAGAGGGCATTTCGGGGACAGTTTTTGGCAAGTACACTCAATGCATGTTTTTTTATTATATTGACCCCAGTGATCCCCAATTCACTGGGGACTACTAAGGGCTATTCTGAGAAGGAACTGTGTGTGTTCTTACAGTTTCTCTTCTCTCTGGAGGAAAATTGCAGAATTTTTCATGTTGTTTAAGAGTTGCACGGTTCTGCTGCCTGTGACCTCACCTATGTCTTTGTCAGAAAATAGAACACAGAATCCTGGTCTTAACCCAAGACTCAGATTTGCAAGGACCAAGGTTTTGGAAGAGCCAGTGACCAGGGCACTGCCTGTCTCATGGCAGCCATGGCTGGAGACTAGAGCCTAGGACAATAAGATTGACCTCAGCACTTTCCTCCTCACACAAACATGAACATCACCTTCTTCCATTAATCAATTAGATTCTGTAGCAGAGAACTAAATTGATACAAGTTGCTGGAGAATAATATAGAGGTGCATTTTCTTAATTTAAATTCAATTAGCCAATATATAGTACAATATTGGTTTTGGATATAGAGTTCAGAAATTCATCAGTTGCATATAACACCCAGTGCTCGTTCCATCATGTGCCCTCCTTAATGCCCATCACCCAGTTACCCCATCTCCCACCCACCTCCCCTCCAGCAATCCTCAGTTTGCTTCCTGTAGTTAAGAGTCTCTCATGGTTTGTCTCCCTCTCTGATTTCTTCCCATTCAGTTTCCCCTCCCTTCCCCTATGATCTTCTGCACCGCTTCTTCTATTCCACATATGAGTGAAACCATATGATAATTGTCTCTCTTTGATTGACTGATTTCACTCAGCATAATACTCTCCAGTTCCATCCACATTGGTGTAAATGGTAAGATTTCATCCTCTCTGATAGCTGATACATTCCATCGTGTGTGTGTGTGTGCGCGCGGGGGGGTACGTGTGGTACATATACTACATTGTGTGTGTGTGGTACACATACCACATTTTCTTTATCCATTCCTCAGTTGATTCCTGGGCTCTTTCCACAGTTTGGCTATTGTGGACATTGTCTCTATAAACACAGGAGTGCAGGTGCCCCTTCGGATCACTACATTTGTATCTTTGGGGTAAATATTATCCACCATCCTGGGGAAGCAGCCCATTAGGGAGGAAAGGATTGAGGGCACTGACTGCTAAAGTTCTCAGCCACCTGCTTGGCCCCTTTGCATGCACACCACACCTGCCTCAAGGAAGGTCAGATCCGAGGGAGGAGGAGGAGTGAATAAAACTCAGTGTGGTCTCAGGAGGGAGATCGGACACAGGCTTATGAGTGCGGGTGTGACAGGTGGCTCAGTGTTCAAGAAGGGGCAGATGCTGGGAGAGGCATGCAAGGGAGGGGGATAAACTGGGCTGTTCAGAAGGCAGATGCAGGGGAGGAGGGCCGGCCACAAGACACTCGGGGGAGGTTGAAGAGGGAAATTCAATGAGCAACAGTTGGCTGAAACTGGTCCATGGTGGCATGCAAACTGCACCACACCAACAGCCTAGACCTCAATCCCCAGAGGGACCTGGGGCCTGGAGAAGCTCATCAGGGGTTAGAGAAGCAGAGGCCAAGAAAAAAAAAAAAAACAAGATGTTCAGATACTTGCCGTAATACCACTAGCTTGTTTGTTCATTCACTCGGTAAATGTTTATTGAGCCTTTTTTTGAGCAAGACCCTGGGATAAAATGATAAATAAGAGAGACATTGTTTTTGCTCTTATGAAAGCTTCCATTTGGTGAGTGAGGCAGACATTAAGTTAATTTCAAGGTGAATATCCAGGCAGACAGGTGGGAATAAAGGGCTAGGGATCTAATGTAGACAGGCTCAGAGAGTGACCAGCACCAGAGGGCAGAGGGAGCAGGTGCTTACAAAGAAATAAACTGTGTGGAATTTATTGACATAATTCTGGGGAGAGATGATGGTCCTAGGGTGGTGGCTGTAGCTTCTAGAAGAGTCTAGCAGGTACATCTAGCTGAGTTGGTGTTGGATTGGCCATGTCAGGGATGTAGAGAGGAGAGTGATGAGTGACCCCTAGGCTTATGGCTTCAAGTTGGGTGAAGTTGAGGTAGAAGTAGGGATCTCCCCACCACACAGTCTCAGCAGCTCAAACCACACAGTCACATGACCTCTGATTCAGGATGAAAGTTTTTCCTCCCTACAAAGCCACGAGGAGGGGCTCGCAGTCTCTCTTGAGGATTCCCCTTGAGGATTAATTCAGTTCCCCTTGAGGATTAATTCATTCTCAATATTTTCCTCTCAACATTGAGTTGGGATAACCAAAATTAGGAATTGGAATTTGGAAAGGGAGACTTAGAAGCACTTCCTTAAAAGGAATGTGGGAGAAGTTGATGGGAAGCAGGGCCCCAGGAGTGACAAGAAGTAGGACAGTGCAAGGAATTTTAGCAATCTTATGGAAAAATCCATTCTTTCCACGATCTTACCTGGCAATGGATATTCTATGTGCTTGGTTTCTTCATCTGTCAAAGGAGGCAGTCCTCTCATAGGACCGTGGAGAGAAATAAATTAGACAAGGCATGGTATAAAGCACAGTTCTGAAGTACGGCAGGTGCTTGATAAACATTAGCTTCCATCCTTTACCCTTGGCTTCAACCAGCCCCTGTGGAATGGAGGATATTATGGACTGCCCTGGCTTCCCATGAGGATTAAGTAAAGCAAGCACATTGAGGCCTTTGACAACCCGCATGGTATTACGCAAACAGGTATAATTGCCAAAGAAATTATGGTGATTTATGATAACAAATATAATGAAATGTGACCTGTGGGGTCAGTAGACATGTAAATAGCAGAGAGAGCCAGGAGCCCCTGTAGCTACTGTCTTCCCTATGCAACAAATATGGGTGGGAGCAGCATAGCTGGCTAGGAAGAGCTTGAGATGTGGTCAGAGGTATCTGGAATCGAATCTTGATTCTGCCACAACCAGCCGTAGGACCTTATGAAACTATGTTACCTCTCTGAGTCTTATCCCTTCATGTGAGCAATATGGATAATGCTGTCTAGCTCAGAGGGTTATCACTGGCAAGCAAGTGAACACGGGGAGCTCCTGGCACACACCAACTGGAAGACCACAGTGCCAACTGCAGGTAAAGGGATAGCTCGTGTATTAGTCAGGGTTCCACAAAGCCAATAGGAGATACACACACACACACACACACACACACACACACACACACACACACACATACACAGAGATAGATACAGATATATAGAGTTAGATAGATAGATGATAGATAGACTGATGATAGATAGATAATAGATAGATGATAGATAGATGATAGATAGATAGATAGATAGATAGATAGATAGATAGATAGATAAAGAAGATTTTAAAGAACTGTTTCATGTGGTTTTGGAGACTTTGTAAATCCAAAATCTACAGGGTAGGCCAGTAGGCTGAAGACCCAGGATAGAGTTGACATTTTAGTCCAAAGGTAGTCTGCTGGCAGAGTTCCTTCTTGCTCAGGGGAAGCCAGTCTTTGTGTTAGTCAGGCCTTCCTTCAGCTGATTGGATGAGGCCCACCCACACTATGGAGGGCAACCTGCTTGACTCAAAGCCCAATTTAAATGTTAATTTCATCCAAAAAAAACACCTTCACAGAAAACATCCAAAATAATGTTTGACTAAATATCTGGCCACCATGGTCCAGCCAAGTTGACAGACACATAATATTAGCCATCATAGGTGCTTTCTTCTACTTTTCTTCTTTTTTAAATATTCTGGATTCAAACTAAAGCTTTGAAAGAAATGGAAACATCCTTAACTTCCCATGGGCCAGAAACAAACCCCAGAACCCCATAATGTTCACTTACCTCCCTTGAGATGACTTAGTGTCAGCCTAGCAATCAGTGATTCCAACTGGAGATGGAGAAGCAGACCCAGAGAGGGGGACTAATTTACCCAGGCCACACAATAAAGCCAAACCTACAGCCTGGGGCTCCCACCAGCTCCACATTCTCAGAGTGGATGTTGACTTCACTGTTACCCCAGTAAAGGCTGAGGAGAGACTCTTTGATGTATACTGAGACTTCTGTCTGCTCACTACCATATCTCTAAGATCAGCTATTTCTAAAGGGAATTGTCCAGCCTTTTATTTATAGCACATTCTTCCCCCACCCCCAAATTTATTGTCTTCTGCTGAGCTGAATTGGATTGGGAAAATCAATGACATTAATTTGCACTGAGGAGAAGTTAGTGATTTCCCCCCTTTGGATATGACAAAGCTTCCTGAATCTTATAATCAGATAAGCTATTTTATCTCTTCTGCTAAAGCTTCCTCAGAAGAATCACAGAATCTTGGAGCAATAAGGAACTTCTAGAAGGGTTTTATCCAGTTCCTTCGTTTTGCAGATGAAGAAGCAAAGGACCTGGGGTAGGGAAGTCATGTGCCCCAGAAAGTGGTAGGGAAACCTAGCTAATCAGCTGTTCTAGCAGTGTTCTCTTCTTTTATCTGGACCTTGGTCCTAGGAAGGAGGAGGCTGGGGCTGGCTCAGGCAGAGGAGAAGTAGAAAGGAAGGCTCCAGTGGAAGCCACTCCTATAGTACATGTGAGATGTCATGGGGCCTGAGGGCAGTTGCAGAGTAGATGGGGAAAATGAAGGCTAAACATTGAATACGAAGACCATTCCAAGAGACAACTGATGTGGCATAGTGACTGTTAGGTGTGAGTCAGGAGAAGGACAGACTTCAGAGTTCCTGACTTGATTACTGGGTAAATAGACATTCATCCTAGGTGAATAACCAGAACCAGGAATGGGTTGGAGGTGGGAGACACAGAGCAATAGGCCATGAGCTTTGTACACATCATGGGAGGTATTTATGGGATTTAGGAGAAGAGACTATTTGGTAGGCAGTGGGATATGTAGACATGAAGCTCAGTGCACAGGATGGAACATGAAATATGGGATTCCACCAACATGTTCTGGGAGCTGAACCCATGGGAGGGAAGATCTGGCAGAAAGAGCTCCTGGCCAGGCAAAAGCAGAGCCAGAGCATCTCCTGCATCTGTTTGTTCCATGAAGTCATATTCCCAAAAGATAAGGAACTTCAGAAACCTCCCCAGAGTTTCTGTCCCACATTTGCATAGTCTATACCTCCTCTGACCAACATCTCATATGTCTGTTGATATGATACTGCCTCTCCCTGCCCAAAGAAGCCAATGCCCAAATTTCAGGAGCAGCAAGACTATTTGTTGCTTTCTGTCTTGATAAAGAGTTTCCTTGGAGTTGGGAGAGCTTGGGAGAAGAGGATACATTTGTGACTGGCACCTCAGTCTCTCCACCACTCAAGGTACTCCAGGTTGAGTACCTGCATCTGTTGAGTTCTCTAACCCCTCCTAACCCAGGCAGGCCCAAAGCCACACAGAAGGGACAGAGCTAACCACTAAGAGGTTAAGTGGCTCTCTCCAGTGCCCTAAGTGCAGCACTCAGAACAAATGTCAGTAATTTGTCACCTTGAGTTCTCTCCAGCTGCTTGGTAATTCATGTTAAATCCCAAATGAATATGTGTGCTTCTTCCTGGCAGGTTTCAAAAAAATAGAGGTCAAGAGCAAATGAAAGCATTTCTGGGATTTCTTAGATCAGGTGGCTTAATCTTTTTTTAAAAATTATTTTTAAATAGCTCACTGTAGAGTTAGCAGATTCCACTCAGAAGGACTGTGGATAGCAGCAGGATTTAACAACTCTTCTTCTAAATTATGCATTATTTATTCAGTGCCAACGATAAACCCAACAGGTGACAAGCTAAATTAAACTTCCTGGCACACACATGCAGAGTTCAGAAACAATGGAGTGACAGCACCCTAGTCTTGAGGTGACCCCTCTGAAGAGGACTAAGAATGCTGGTGGTGAGGATTTTTCCTTGCTCTAAGTGGGGAAGGGGAACTTGGATACACCTCTGTGTGCCCAGCACTGTGCTTGGAGCTGTCCATACACGATGACATTTGTTCTCCACCACAACCTGTGAGGTCTGTATCATTACCTTTATTTTTTAGGTAAGCAAGTGGTACCTCTCACGGTGATAGTAACTCACCTAAAGCCTCAAACCCAAGTCTCCAATTCAAAATCCAGAACTCTTTTCAATAATGCATTAGAAGCTTTCAGCTGTTGTGGTAGCTAGTCCCCAAATGGCTCCAATTCACTTATCTCAGTGATGACACCTTTCTGTACATGTCTCCATGCTGAATCCAGGCTGGCCCTGTGTAACCAAATGAATGTGGCAGGAGTGATGTTGTGTGACTTCTGAAGCTAGGTCATAAGAAGTCTTTAAGCCTCTTGATCTTTTAGAATGTTTGTTCTAGAAATGGTGAAGGGGTTCAGAGCAAGACACCCCCCCAGATGTGCCACTTTGGAATGTAGATAATTTTGAGCTGAAGGCTGTTGACACCCTGCTAGCTTGAGAGATTTTGCCCCTCCCTTCACTACCTAGAAGAATCTTAACTGGGAGTTCTTTCCCAGAATAAAAATTATTACCAGAGACAAATTTTATCTAAATGCCCCCTCTATATGACAGGGAAACATCTACTACCAAATATCTGCTCTTCTTATTGCCCTGTGAGTTTCCCTCCTCCTAGGCCCTAAGTCCCTATCTTATTCCTTATCTCAGGATGACATATATACCTGGTATACCATTTTACCTTTCTGTCTTTGAACCTCTCATGTATGTGGAGCTCCTATATGTATGAAATTAAATTTTATTTTTTCCTTTAATCTGCCTCATATTGATTTAGTTCTCAGACAGGCAGGAAGAATATTAGAAGGATAGAGGAAAAATTTTCCTCTCCAACAGTAGCCAACTACCCTGTAAGGAGTCTGACTTCTCTAAGACCACCATGTTAGGAGGAAGCCCAAGCTAGGCAGATAAAGATGCTACATGGAGAGAGAGAGAGAGAGATCTCAGCCAGCACCCAGATGTTCAAACCATCCCTGCTGAGGCACAAAATATGTGAGTAAATAAGCACTTGAATGTTCCCCCTCAGTCAAAGCTTCAGATGATTCCAGCTCCTCAGCTGTCATCTGAGTGCCACCACATGAGAAACCCCAGGTAAGAACTCACACCAGTCAGAATGGCTAAAATTAACAAGTCAGGAAATGACAGGTGTTGGCGAGGATGCGGAGAAAGGGGAACCCTCCTACACTGTTGGTGGGAATGCAGGCTGGTATAGTCACTCTGGAAAACAGTATGGAGGTTCCTCAAAACGTTGAAAATAAAGCTACCCTACAACCCAGCAATTGCTCTACTGGATATTTACCCCAAAGATACAAATGTAGTGATCTAAAGGGGCACCTGCAGCCCAATGTTTATAGCAGTAATGTCCACAATAGCAAAACTATGGAAAGAGCCCACATGTCCATTGACAGATGAATGGATAAAGAAGACGTGGCATATGTGTGTGTGTGTGTGTGTGTATACGTATATATATATGTATATATATATATACATATATATATACGTATATATATACATATACACACATATACGCACACACTGGAATATTATGTAGCCATCAAAAAATGAAATCTTGCCATTTGCAATGATGTGGATGGAACTAGAGGGTATTATGCTAAGCGAAATAAGTTAATCAGAGAAAGACAATTATATGATCTCACTGATATGTAGAATTTAAGAAACAAGGCAGAAGACCATACGGGAAAGGATGAGGGAAAAAATGAATAAAGATGAAACCTGAGAGGGAGAAAAACCATAAGAGACTCTTAATCTCAAGAAACAAACTGAAGGTTGCTGGAGGGAAGGGAGATGGGGGGATGGACATTGGGGAGGGTATGTGTTGTGGTGAGGGCTGTATATTTTGTAAGGCTGATGAACCCCTTACAGACCTGTACCCCTGAAACAAATAATACATTGTATGTTAATAATAATAATATAATAATAATAATAAAAAGAGAACTACCCAGCTGATCTCAGTCAACCCTCAGAATCATGGGAAAGAATAATACATTTTTGTTTTAAATGAGTAAGTTTTGGAGTTGCTTGTTGCACAGTGATAACCAAAACAACTGGGTTTCGGGACTATTTTATCTATAACAGTCATTATGGCCATTTGTATCAACCACTTACTATATGGCAGACGCTGCATTAAGTATTCTATGTTGATTATTCCATTTGATTTTTGTAAGAACCCTATGAGACAGCGTTTATTATTATTCACTATATCTGCTTTACGTAAGAAAAATGTTCAGAGATGTTAAGTAAAAAACCCAGGGTCACAAAGCTAGTAAAGTGGGAAAACCAGGATTCAAACCCCAACCATCCAACCCTTGACCTCATGCTATTACACATGGCTCTGCTCTGTTACTAGATGCAGCTGAGTCAGGGAATTCAGATGCGGGGGATTTGCCTTCAAAAGTCTTCTTCTGCCTAGAGCTCGTTCTGGAAGATTTAGAGCAGTCATCTGGGTTTGTGTTGAGTCTTCTGGGGACAAGCAGCCAGGACTTTGTGAATTCATTCACACGGAGAAACAAATGGTTCTGACCTTTTCTTTTTTAAATGTTTTTCAAGGGAAGTCAGTGCTGCCAGCAGGGTCTAGATTGATGGCATTGAATCCTGAGAAGTAGAACCTCCACCCTGTGTCACATCACTTGGTACCTTGGGTCAGATCAGCCACAGACTCAGTCGGGCTTGGAAATGTCACATCGATTGCCTGTGCAGTACACCGTCTCCCTCCCTTTCTTCCCCACCTCCTTGCTTTTCTTGTCTGTAGGACACTAGCGGCTGCGTTCAATGTACTGTCCTCAGAACAAGAGCTAGAGAAAGGAGGAATCCATTCGCATAACATTAGAGTGCAGAAATGAGGACAGGAAATAAAGGGTAGGGGTGGAGGACCAGGTCTCTGAGCGCAGACATATGAGCAAACGCTACTGGATCCTCCAGGCGGGGCCAGGTGTGGGCGGCAGGTCGGAGACACACAGTCCCATGCACCTCTGTGATGTGTCCTTGCGTGGGTAGCTGGGCACAAGGGAGTGTGACTCTGACTCCTACAGCCGCCCTCGTTCTGGGCCTCGGTATTGGAAACTGCTGATCTCCAGTGTGTGCCTCTGCTTCTCTTCAGACAGGCCTCTGCATGGTGCCTGCCCTCCGTATTGCACCCCTGCCCACAGAGCGCCTCCTGAAGCGGGCACCGAGTGAGGCCCGGGAATGACACTGGCACTGCTCCCAGGAAGATATGGTAGCCTGGTGGGAATGACCTCCACATTCCGGCCTCCCAAGAGCTTCCCGTCTGCCCTCCTGCCTCTCCATCCCCTTCTGGGTTCTGCCCGGCTCACCTGAAATCCTCTATGTGCACAGCTTTCCTCACAGTTGGGGAAGTCTCTTCTCCACACCCACTGTCATTATGTTTCCCAAACATCAGTCCTTTAAGCCCATGTTTACCATTTATCTCTATATCCATAAACCATATGCACTATTGGTTATTTACTAGTTTTCTTTAAATTGACTTTTCCTTTATACATAAATCAATTTATTTTGAAAGTGAAAACATAGGACTAAAAAAAAATAGAGGGCGCCTGGGTGGCTCAGTGGGTTAAAGCCGCTGCCTTCAGCTCAGTTCATGATCCCAGGGTCCTGGGATCGAGGCCCACATTGGGCTCTCTGCTCAGCAGGGAGCCTGCTTCCTCCTCTCTCCTCTCTCTCTGCCTGCCTCTCTGCCTATTTGTAATCTCTCTCTCTCTCTCTGTGTCAAATGAATAAATAAAATCTTAAAAATAAAATAAATAAATAAATAAATAAATAAATAAATCTCTCTCTGTGTCAAATGAATAAATAAAATCTTAAAAATAAAATAAATAAATAAATAAATAAATAAATAAATAAATAGAATCACATGCCATAAAAAGAAGATACCAGAACAAATGAACGCAGTAAAAAATCAAAGTCTCATTAAGTTTTATTTAAATATTATTTTCTGCCAAACTCTTGGCTTTAGACTTGTCCTATATTTACTAGAAGGAATGTTTTTCTGTTACAAATGCACCAATGGAGACTCTTACTAATGTAAACAGAAAAAAAAAATAGAGAATGAAAAAAGGCAAAATCTTCTTATAATGCAATTTAATGCTGTTCAGTGTTGTGTTTGGATTCACCACAATTTCCTTCCACCCGTGACCCATATTTCATGCTGTGATAGTCACTAGGCCAGCGAATTGTGATGTGTCTTTAAAGACCAGCTCAAAGACTTTGCTGTCTCCCAAAGTCTTTCCTTACCATTCCTGCCTCTATCTTTCCTTTCTTTCTTTAAATATTTATAGAAACGGGTACTATTTTATAGTGAGCAGGTACCATTTATTATGAGATTTATTTTAATCTTTTGTTCTGGGGCTCTGTGTCTTCTTTTTCCTGGGTCTCACACTCCTAGAAGGCAGGAACTGTAAACTCTTTTTTTTTTTTTTTTTTGGTGTGCAGTTGTGAAGGGAGAGGGGTGGGGATTTCACACAAAGCTGCCGAGCACAAAGGTGACGCTTGATTTACCCTGATGTGTTAAATGGAATTCCTTGTTCTGCTATTTATAATTGTGTTGCTCTTAAGTTGATTTTGTACCATCATATCAGATAACATGTATAAAAATAACAAAATAATGTCCCTGATCAGGGTGTTTATTTCACTCAAGGTGCAACACAACACAGTTCTGGCAAAAGAATTGGCAGGATCACCTCCATTTTGTATAAAGGCTGTGCTGTCCAGCGTTATAATCACATACGTTAGAGAAAGAAAGCATTTGAGATTTATAACCGACTCACTTTATCTCTTACTCTTCCATTCAACCACACTTGACAGAGCACCTCCCACATAACACACACTAGCAAACTCTAGAGGAATAAAGAGGAAGAATAAGTTGTTTCTGATTTGGAGATGCTCATAACTGAGAAAGAAAGATGACGTGAAACCCAATCGTTATAGCTCAGTCCAAATGTAATAATGCAGGTAGCCACATAGAGCTATGGGAGCCAGCACAAAGATTTAGTTCTGACTAGGAGCCCTGGAAAAGGTTACACAAAAGAGATGACCTTTGAATTAAGCTTTGAAAATAGCCAGACTTGTCAGAGAAAGGGCATCTTGGGCTAAGGAATGAGCAGGAGCAAAGGCTTGGCGGTTTGCATCTGTTTTAGAAGTGGTCAGTGACTACAGGGGGTTTTAGTATAGAATATCTGGAGAAATGGACAGGAGATAGAACTGGAATGAGAAGAAGGGGCCAAACTGGGAAGGGCTTTCTGTGCCTGGCAGTGGGGAATTGCTGAAGATCTTTAAATAGCAGTGTGTAACAGAGATGGTTAGTTGTCTGCTGCGATTACTTATTATCTCCTTCCTTCCTTTTTAGAGAATCCTGCTGTTTAGCTGGGACTATGAATTTCCAAAGCCAAAGGCTGTATTCCTCAGCTTTCCATGCAATTAGAGGCAGCCACATAAATAAGTTTTGACAAAGAGATATAAGCAGAGCATTGTATGGAACTTACAGGAAGGCTGTTTAAAGGGAGGTGAGTTAGGTAGATGAGCCTTGATTTTCTCTTCCACATTTCCTCTTCTTTTGATTTACAACTTGGACGGATAGTTGGAGTTCCCAGCAACCCTTTTGGACTGCAAAGTCACCTTGATAATGAAAGCCAGAACCGAAAATGACAGCGTAGAAGGAGAAGCTACCAACTCTGTGAGTCATCTTTTCTTCTATGGAAATGAAGCTTTTATGATATTTAAATAAATGTCATTTGGGAAGCTTTTTAATATCCAGCCAAACCTTATCTTAATAAATATAGACAGTCATGGTCTCTTGATTTAAAGACCATATCTGACAACTCCAATATCTGAATATGCTTTGGATCGGCTTATGTCGATTTTTTTCTCTTGGTTTTCAGTCATTTGATCCCGCCTTCTGGTATCCTCGGCAATTTTCCTCAGTTGCACTAACCACATTTTACATGTTCAGTAGCCAAATATGGCTAGCAGCTACTGTATTGGCCACTGCATATTATAGAATATTTCCATCATTGTGGAAAATAAACATTTTGGGTATAGAGATTATTTGATGCTCTGGAGGATATTATTTTCCCCCAGAGGAAACTTACATTTCTGATCAGCAATTAGGCTGGGACTCCTTTGGTTTGATGGATCCTCTACTCCAACTTTGGTCTTTCTGGCCCTATGAGATTGTTGAATGTTCTGCTCAGCTTCTTAGAGTCCAAACTGCTACTTACAAATGGGCAAATACTTCAAGAAAGGCCATGTGCCAAGTTTACCCCTTTATACTTCCCTTCTTTGCAGAAACTTGGCCCTTCACATTTTTGGCCTTAGTAGATCTCCAGTGATTTCAATTGGACTTAAAAAAAAACAATGTATTTTATCTAATTTCCAGTAAATTCTGGCAGAAAGTTTGGTCTGATACAAGCCATCTGCCCTAGCTGGAAGCAGAAGTCACATCTCTGTTTTAGGCACACGGATCTGGAGGCAGTGCAGAGAAAGTCTGATAGGATGCTCTAGACAAGAGGCAATGAAGGTTTGAACTAAGGACAAGCAGAGAGGGAGGGGACAAGTTTGAGAAATCTGGGCAATTTTGGAAAGTAGAGTTAGCTGGAATCTGTCTTGGATTAGATGTGGGGTTTGAGGGAGGGAGAGGAAAGGAAGAATTCAAGAATGACTTCAGGTCGTGGCCCACAGATGTCTTCAGCAACAGGTTGGATGGACCTTTCTAAGGTGACTTAAAGGAGTCAGCTCGGGGGCAAGGGAAAAATTCTTTCTGGTGGCTTTGAAGGTGGCCACATCAAGTGTGCTGCATACACTGCCCTGTGCCAATGATAATGGAGGCACCACGTGTGACGTCTGGTGGTGGCAGGACCTTCACCAAGCTACTTTAGTAGCATGGTTTTTCTGGCTGCTTTTCTTCCCCCTCCACCCCTGCCTTTCCCCTTTCTCCTCCTCTTCTCCCTTTTCCCGGCTACTCCTTTTCTTCTTCCTCTTCTCCTCCTTTTCTTTCTCCTTCTCCTCTACTTCTTCTCCCCCCTCCTCTTCCTCCTCCTTCTCCCCGTCCTCTTCTTGTTCCTTCTCTTCCTTCTTCCTCCCTACTCCTTTTGTTCTTGCTTCTCCAGGCTTTAAGGCAATTCTGATACCCTTTGAATGAACTCATTCTGTTTCTGGAGTCCATTTCTGTTGCTTGCGACCCAGAACTCTGATGGATAAAGAATCATACACTCACAATATCCAAGGTGTGTTTCACAGGAGTTTTTCTCCCCATGGATTAAATTTCTTAATATAGCTTAGAAGCACACTTGTCTTATTTTTTTATATATTGTTAGAAGTGATAAGAAAAGGCTAGAGTGTAGAGATGAAGGATGAAGCAGAATGGCTATTTCAAGCAGTAGTAGGTAGTGTAATAAATATCTATTGCTTACTTGAAGTCTTGAGAATAGCTGATATTTCCCAGACATTGGGTAGCCTGAGAAAGAAATCGTTTGTGAGTTTTTATTTAGTCTATACCCTTCATCAATCAGGGAAGATGTTCCCTTCTGGGGAGTCTGAGCTAATTCTAGGGACTCAGGATGTATGACTTCCTCTTAGCATGCTGCTGTGCTGGTCAAGCAGAAGCCAGCCCAGAATTTACCCTTCAGGCTGGCTTGAGTGAAACCTTCTCCTCCTGAGCATCACCAGTCTGACCTGAGGGCTAGTACTCTGCTCCCTGTAGGGCCTAAAGGCTGTCTGGCGAACAGACCACTGAGTCTGCCTGGAGGCAGTTGCCCTAAGCTGGAAACCCAGAGGCCAGAGGCCAGAGTTAGGAGGTTTTGTGTCAGTCTCAGGCTATCAGTTATGCTGCTATCAGCTAGAAATGCCTGGAGGCATCTACCTGGGCTTGGGTTACCCTTTCAGAATTAATGTTGTGGTTGGACTGGCCCTCGTTATTTTATGTCCTTCTTATTATTGTGATTGCAAGACACCCTCAAGGAATAACCATCAGGAAACTCTGCAAGTAACCATCAGGAAACTTTGTTTGTTACGCACACATTCTGGAAGATATACAGCCTGCCTGGGGCCATACAGTGAGGTCAAGAGTAGATACAAGGAGTGTTGGCCTTGGGTTCTGCTTTCATTAGGGTTGAGGGTGGGGGGGTCTAGGGTTAGCAACTCCACTCTCTATTAGTGAATTTAAAACATAAAATGGGGCGGGGCGGGGGGGCGGGGAGAACCCAAGAACAAAAAGGCAGAATTTAAGAATTTAAAGCACAGGCAGGGAAAGAAAAATGTGACCAAATGGTCAGTTGTCTAAATCAACCAAAGACCTTTGTACTATTTAACCTTCTCTTCCCTTGCCAGAGCCCAGAGGCTCCAAGTCAACCTTTGGTACACTCCTGATCATGCTTTATCATGGACTTCCCCATATGTCTTTCCCAATGAACTAGGACACATCCTTTATCTGGTTTCACTGTCACCTCTTCCTGGAAGTCTTCCCTAAGCCAGGATCAGTACGCCATTCCCTGGGCTTCCATGACACTCTGGGTAGCTTCAAATCCAGCACCACCTAGAATATCACTTGGAGTGTTCGCAGGTCTCTCTCATCTGTCAGACTGTAAACTCTCTGAAGGCCCTTTTCATCTTTCTATGTCTGGTACCTAATCCAGGGTGTAACACATAGAAATTTGATAACTCTTTGTTATTAAGATGTCCACCACCACTTTGATTCAACATAGTACTGGAAGTCCTAGCCAGACCCATTAGGCAAGAAAAAGAAAAAAAAAAGGCATCCAAATTGGAAGGAACGAAGTAAAACTGTCACTATTTCCATATGACATGATATTATATATAGAAGACCCTTAAAATTCCATAAAAAAACATTAGAACTAATAAACAAATTTAGTAAAGTTGAAGGATGCAAAATTCAATGCACATAAGTCTGTTACATATCTATACACTAACAATAAACTACCAAAATGAGAAATTAAGAAAACAATCCCAGTTACAATTGCATCAAAAAGAATAAAATACCTAGGAATAATTTTTTTTAAGATTTTATTTATTTATTTGACAGAGAGAGAGAGAGATCACAAGTAGGCACAGAGGCAGGTAGAGAGAGAGGAGGAAGCAGGCTCCCCACCGAGCAGGGAGCCTGATGCGGGGCTCGATCCCAGGACCCTGAGATCGTGACCTGAGCCGAAGGCAGAGGCTTTAACCCACTGAGCCACCCAGGTGCTCCCTTAGGAATAAATTTAATCAAAGAGGCAAAAGATCTGTATATTGAAAACTAAAGGACATTAATGAAAGACACTGAAGGAGACACAAGTGAGTGGGAAGATATTGTGTTCATAGATGGGAAGAATTAATATTTTTTAAATTTCCATACTGCCCAAAGCAATCTACATATTCAATATAATCTCTATAAAAATTGCAATTGTATTTTTCACAGAAATTGAACAAACAATCCTAAAATGTGTATGGAACCACATAAAAAATCCCCAAATAGCCAAAGCAATCTTGAGAAAGAAGAACAAAGCTAGAAGCATCACACTCCCTGATTTCAAATTCTATTACAAAGACACAGTAATCAAAAAAGTATGGTATTGGCATTAAAACAGACACATAGACAAAGGAAATGGAATAGAGAGCCCAGAAATCAACCCATGCATATATGGTTGATTAATTTATTACAGAAGAGCCAAGAATATACAATGGGGAAAGGAAGTTCTCTTTGATAAATGGTGTTGAGAAAACTGGACAGCCACATGCAAAAGAATGAAACTGGACCACTGTCTTATACCATGCACAAAAATTAACTCAAAAGGAATAAAGACTTGAATGTAAGACCTGAGACTGTAAAACTTCTAGAAGAAAACATAGGCGGTAAACTCTGTGACATAGGTCTTGACCATGATTTTGTTTTTAATCTGACACCAAAATCAAAAGCAACAAAAGCAAAAATAAAGAAGTAGGAGTACATCAAACTAAAAAGTTTCTGCACAGAAAAGGAAATTTTAACAAAATGAACAGACAACCTACTGAATCAGAGAAAATAGTTTGCAAATCATATATCTGATAATGTGTTAATAATACCCACAGTATATAAAGAACTTATGTTATATAACTCAATGCCATAAGAACAAATAATCTGATTAAAAATAGGCAGAAGATCTGAATAAACATTTTTCCAAAGAAGACGTACAGATGGCCACCAGGTACATGAAAAGATGCTTGACATCATTAATCATAGGGAAACTCAAATCAAAGCCACAAATCAAAACTACAAAACCACAACAGCCTCAGACCTGTCAGAATGTCCATTTTCAAAAGGAAGAAATAACAGGTGTTGGCGAGGATATGGAAAAAAGGGACCCCTTGTGCACTGTTGGTGGGAATGTAAATTGGTGCAACTATGGAAAACAGTATGAAGATGCCTCAAAAAATTAAAAATAGAACTACCCTATGATCCAGCAATTCCACTTCTGGTTTTTTATCTGAAGAAAGTGGGAGCACCAATCAAAATGATGTATGAGTCCCCATGCTCACTGCAACATTCTGTATAGTAGCCAAGGAAACAAGCTAAGTATCTGTCAGTAGCCAAATGGATAAAGAAGTTGTGGGATATTATTCAGCCATAAAAAAGAATGAGATCTTGTCATTTGCAACAACAAGGATGGACCTTCGAGGCATTGTGCTACATAAAAGTCTGACAGAGAAAGACAAATTCTGCATGATCTCTCTTATATATAGAATCTTTAAAAGAAAATCAAGTTCATAGATACAAAGAACAGATGGTGGTGGCAAGAGGCAGTGGGTGGGGGATGGGAGAAGTGGGTGATTTGTTGGGTTTTTTTCTTAGTTTAAATAAATTGAATAAAATGTTTTAAAAAAACAATTTGTCGAATGTATATGTGAATAAAATAATGACACAAAAGAACTAGAAAGAATCATGATACCCTGGACACCTTGGGTAGGTCATTGTCCCCTTTTCAGCATCATAAGCTGTAAAATGAGAGAGGTAGTCCCCATTATTTCTTTTTAAGATTTCATTTATTTATTTATTTATTTGGACAGAGAGAGAGAGAGAGAGATCACAAGTAGACTGAGAGGCAGGCAGAAAGGAAGGAGGAAACAGGCTCCCTGCTGAGCAGGAAGCCCAATGCGGGCCTCAATCCGAGGACCCTGAGATCATGACCTGAGCCAAAAGCAGAGGCTTTAACCCACTGAGCCACCCAGGCGCCCATGTAGTCCCCATTATTAAGGACGATCCTATTCTGATGTTCTGTAATCTATGAATTGATCTCACCTGACCACTTGCAATGTGCAAATAAAGAGATTCCCAAAGACACAGAGCTCTAATTAGTGCTCAAAGCCTTGAAGACCTCAAAACCTTGTCAAACCCATAGCCACAGAAGTCAGGGGGAGCATCTGGGAAGAAGGATTGGGAGCCGCAGAGGGGAGAGGGAGGCATTAAGGGTGTAAGCAGTGGAGGCACAGAAGGAAAACAGGCAGGTATGTACTGAGGTCCAGTGACGAATTGGCCCCCTGCCCTCCCATCATGCACTGGAAACACTTGCAGCCTTTTAGAAGGGCCGAAGAAAAGCATCCTTAGTGAAAAATAACTGAGTCCCCTTTTCTTTCAGCTGGAGAAATGGAGGATAACGGGGTTGGCCCAGGGCCTCATGAAAGGTCCCCCCACTCTGCATCTGGAATCTTTAGAGGATCGACACATCTGTCTTCCCTATGTCCCAGGTGCCTCGTGCAGGGCCCTGTACCCAGAAGGTGTTCTGTAAATTCTCAGTGGGAAACAAATAACCAGACAAAGAACCTTGAAGGATGCTGTTCAGTGTGCTGAGTGATCGCAGCTATTTGGGATGGGGTCCGGGGGGAGGCTTGGGTAATTTTCTAAAGATTTGGCGGCCTGGTGTGGCTCATGGTGAACTTATGGGAGTCAATTGCCTGCCTCTGTGAAATGAATTAACTCTCCTAGGGCACCAAGTGGTTAGAAAAAGAAGTAATTCACTAAATGACCCCTTCCTGCCACAGAGGAAACAAATGTTCTTCACATGGGCATGGAAATTACTTATCACAGGAACATTTCTGGAGAGAGAATAATTTCATCAGGGCTGCAGGAATCATGACAAGGGCCAGCCCAATGGTGCCGCAGCCAGCCAGTCCCGGAGAGAGGTAACACCTCTTTATTTTCAGTACGGGAACCTGAAGACAGGCCCAGGTAGACAGATGACATGTGTGAGAATTCAGGGTGTCTTTTCCCACTCTGGCATTCTCAAGATGGGGAAACTGAGGCCCAGAGAAGGGGGAGGCTCCTCCTGCCATTCAGAGCTGGGGTTGGGGCCACATGGCCAACTCCCAGCAAGTCTTCCTTCCAGGTGACTGGGTTCCGCGGTCACTAGATTAGTCCTGGACCCCCCACCCATGGCCCTTTATTGCCCCTCACTTTTCACTCTAGGGGCTTCCCCTGTGCCCACGGTGCCCAGGTCAGAACCTGGGAGCACAGGGAAGTCTTCCTGCTCTCAATGACTGAAGCAGATCTGCTCCTTTTGGTTCCTGAGCCACAAGAGTTCATCTTCGCTTGAAAAGACTCAGAATTTATCAGCCTTTGAAAATGAGAATTTTGGGGCACCTGGGTGGCTCAGTGGGTTAAAGCCTCTGCCTTCAGCTCAGGTCATGATCTCAGGGTCCTGGGATCGAAGCCCATATTCGGCTCCCTGCTCAGCAGGGAGCCTGATTCCTCCTCTCTCTCTGCCTGCCTTTCAGCCTACTTGTGATCTCTCNCTTGTAATCTCTCTCTCTCTGTGTCAAATAAATAAATAAAATCTTAAAAAAAAAAAAAGAACTCTCTTTATAAAAAAAAGAAAATGAGAATTTTGGGGCACCTGGGTGGCTCAGTGGGTTAAAGCCTCTGCCTTCAGCTCAGGTCATGATCTCAGGGTCCTGGGATCGAAGCCCATATTCGGCTCCCTGCTCAGCAGGGAGCCTGATTCCTCCTCTCTCTCTGCCTGCCTTTCAGCCTACTTGTGATCTCTCTCTCTGTCAAATAAATAAATAAAATCTTTAAAAGAAAAGAAAAAAGAAAATGAGAATTTTGAACAAAGAACCAGGAACAGGAGGCAGTAGAAAAGGGACTGGTATGTGCCCTGCGTGGGACCCTTTAACTTAGGTTACTTAGTTATGTGTGTACACATATGTGTGAGTGTGTGTGTGTGTGTGTGTGTGTGTGTGTGTGTGTGTGTGTGTGCTGTTGACAGATGAGGGAGCTCAGACTCAGAAATGCTGAAAGACGGCCCATGTTCACCCTCCAGCAGGGGAGATCCCATGTCAGGAAATCCTAGAACCTCCTTAAAGTCCATCTTGTCCAGTTCCTCCCCAGCCACTCGGTGTTTGACTTCTGTTTCCATTTCATCTTTGATTGATATTTCTTCTATCAGCTACAGTCATGCTCCGCGCAAACCTCTTGAGCGACAAACACCACCCAGGCAAGCTGGTTTCTGACTATTTTAAGACGTTGGCTTATTCTCCAACAGAAGTCCCTGCAGACTCGGAGGCCCAGAAGGGCATCTTCAGGGAACCCTGTGGAAAGAGCTTTTGTTTGTGCTTCTCCCATCAGGGGGGTCATCACCACAGGGCTGGGCTGTGCCTTTCACCACACCCCAGCTGAGGTCCTGACCCGAGAAAGCACATCACCGAGCGGTCACTGGGCCAGGAGCATGTGGGCTGAGGGCTGTGTAACACTGAACACGCAGCCTGGGGACTCAGGACTGGTGGTCAGGAGGATCCTGTGTCCCAGCCCATGGCTCCTGGGCCCAATGCTCTTGCCTTCCAGAGTGTGGCTGAACCTTGGGCCCCTGCCCCCGTGTCAGCAGGACCCGATTTCCATCCTGCCAGCCTCTTCTGAGGGGTTGACAGGGAGANGTGTGGCTGAACCTTGGGCCCCTGCCCCCGTGTCAGCAGGACCCGATTTCCATCCTGCCAGCGTCTTCTGAGGGGTCGACAGGGAGAAAGAAGGAGCTGGGGAGGGCTGAGCACAGACAGGGAATCCTGAAAACTGTAATTCTGGCAACTTCACCAACTCGGGTGATACCTTTTACTTCTTTATCCTTGTCTCTTTTGTGCCATGACGCTGTGGCAGTCACACGTCGCCATAATCATGCTTCACAGAGATCAAGCACTGGCCTGGGTGAAGGGGAAGGGCTGACGAGATGGGCCGCACCAAGGGTGTCTGCACTTTTAAAGGGGACTGGGAAGCTTTGGTGAAGCCCATCTCTTCCAGCAGGACATGTGGTGGGTATGGGTGGATGCAGGGAACACTTGCCGTCTTTTTCTGCCCCGGTTCCATCCCCCTTCTTTGGGGACTTGGCCTGCCTGCCCTGTGTGGTCCGGTGAGGCTGCTGATCACAGGACCCTGCCCTCTGGCCAAAGTCTTAAAAGAGCAGCATGGTGTGTCCTTCCCCTGGTCTTTCCTCCCCGGAGGAAGTACGAGGGATTTAATATGGTTATTAGAAAGTAGATGCTGCTCAGGCATTGCCCATCTCTTCCCACTTTGTCTTAGAATGAGCTGTGTGCAGGAAGCTGAGGCTCTCCCTGGTCCAACGCTCATAGCTATTTCTATTTCTGGAGTTCTCTAGGTGGAAGCATACTTACTCACATCGCATTCTCTAATAAAAGACTTAGCCATAACACAGATGATATTTTGGTCCCCCTTGGCCTTATTCCTTTGTCTTATTCTCTGTTGGCTCAGAACTCAGATGGAGAAGATGAGTACTATTTTTTAAAAAGGTGAGGATGCTTGACAAGAGCCAGGCCAATAGGATTCTCTCTTCTGGGATTTTGAGTCGTGAGACACACAGGGACCCAACTTGGTTGGAGCAGGGTTATCTCTAGGCTGTGCCTGGAGAGAAAAACTTTTGCTTGGATCTTGAAGAATAGGCAAGATTTGGGGGTCCATGATGGAGAGAAAGCAGGATGAGCACATAGCAGGAGTAGAAAAGCCCAAGGAATGTTTAGAGAAGAGTCGGGAGTCACTGGCTAAATCATATTGCAAACATAGGTGAGTAGGAGACATGATGTGCTAGGGCCAGCTCTTGACAGATATTGAACGCTGAATAAGGAATTTTGATTTCATAATGTGGGAATATGAAGACACTGAACAATGTGAAACAGAGGGCTGGCATCTTGAAGGGGAGGGTAGACTGAGGCCAGAGGAGGGGCTTCCAAAGGGACCTGAGTTACAGGCCAGCTCTGCTATCTTGCCAGCATATTCCACCAGCTACCTTCTGACCTAGTCAAGATTAACAGCCTGGGTGTATTTTTGCCCACCTGTCACACAGACAGATACAAGCAATCATAGCACCCGTTCTTACCCTTTTTAGAAGACCTAACATGTTATCCATGTTACTCTATTCCTTGCTTTTTTTCACTTAAATTCAGCAAACATTTTCTAAGTCACTGCACACGTATCTAACTCAGTTTTGTGAGAAATGGTTGCATTTGAATCTTTGCATAGATTTCCTATAATTTATTCAATCAATTACTTATTGATGGATATTCGTGTTGTTTCAAGCTTCTACTAATACAAAAGTTAGTGTAACGAACATCCTTCAGGTTTACTCTTATATACTTACTTTAACAAGTTTTGTTTAGAATACATGCTCCAAAGTAGTACTCCTGTGTTAAAGAGCTAGTCCATTTAAAATTTTATTTTTATTTTTTTTTTTAAAGATTTTATTTATTCATTTGACAGAGAGAGAGAGATTACAGGCAGGCAGAGAGAGAGGAGAGAGGAGGAAGCAGGCTCCCTGCTGAGCAGAGAGCCCGATGTGGGCCTCGATCCCAGGACCCTGGGATCATGACCTGAGCCGAAGGCAGCGGCTTTAACCCACTGAGCCACCCAGGCGCCCCCCATTTAAAATTTTAATAAATATTTTCAGGTTCTATTCCAAAAATATTGCAGCAATTAATTCCCACCATCACATGCACTCATTTGATGGCAAAAATGAAGAAGTCTCACGATTCCAAGTGTGGGAGAATATGTCCATTAATTGGATCACTTATACTTTGCTGGTAGAAGCACAAATTAGTACAACCATTTGGGCAAGTAGTTTAGCATTGTCTTATCAAGTTGCACAGTCATATACCCCATGATTCAACAGCTTCTATATGTATACATAAGAAAAACACTCTCACATCTATACCAGGAACCTCATACAACAATGCTCCAGCGACATTGTTCATATCAGCAAAAATGGTGCATTATCCCAAAACAACAAATGCCTTTTGGCAGAGTATTGGATATCTAAATTGTGATATTGCCACACAATGGCAGTTAAAAATGGATAAACTATAGTCATCATGTATTTTATTACTGTTTACTATAATATGGTATGTACATATTATATACTATATATACATGCATAACATGTTGAGTGAAAAATTAAGACCCAGGAGAATATTGGTTACTACTTTTAGAAGCAATTGTACGTATAGTAAAAAGAAACAAAATTGTACATGTAATAAAACTTAAAGAAACAAGTCAAGGTAATAATAGACCAGCGTTTGCCTTAGGTGGGGAGAGGGAGGAGGATCGGATGGAGAAGGAACACATAGGCAGATACACCGTCGAGGCTCTGGGTCTTTGAAGTGGTTCATCAGTGTTGATTATATCATAAAGAGATGATAGTTAATTAATGAGCTCACCAGCTAACTGGAAGAGGGCCATTTGGAGAGTGTGTCAGGAACCAAAGCTATAATAAGAAAAAGATGACAGAGAAAAATGAAACAAATACCAAGGAATGAGAGATGAGACATCAGCCTTGGGGGGGATTTCTGGGATGACGTCAGGACTCTCAGCCTCCCGGGTTTGGCGCAGGCCACATGAGGAGAGCTGGCACATTCAGTAGAGTCCCTACAGAAACCCAAGTGGCTTGGTACTAACAAACACCATGGAAGACAGTCATGGCGGCTCTCTTGTGTACTGACATCATCAGGGTGTGTCATCCTGAAGGTCTGGGCATGATTGGTTTCTTCTTACCTCCTGCATTTCATCCTCTGGGGGAAAATACTGTCTGGAGATTTTTATCTTGCCTTGGCTTGATGTGCCCCTTGGTTGAGGTGAATCAACACCAAGTAGCCACACATTTTTGTTTGGGATTTAGCGTGAGGCCGCCCAGAGCAGATGAGCTGTGCGGGAAGAAGCCCCACTCTCTTGCCATGGAAAAGATATGCTCCCCTCCACATCACCTCTCTGTTGTCCCAGCAAGATGGAAACACCTGCAGGCCCAGGAGGGCAAGGATGGAAGGGCAGAGCAGATTGGAATAGAGACATCTGCCCTCAGGATGAATTATCAGAGACCTCTCCCAGTTGGGGCCAGCTTGGCTTTACTAAGGGTTATCTGATCCCTCCTAAAGGGTTTCTGCCTCCCTCCTGAACTGGCTTGGTTGCCCTCCCTGTTCGATCAGAAGGGACTGGGTTGCTTTTTGCGGTCAGGTCCTGGTTAGGTGGGTCAGGGTGGGAGCACAGACTTTCCATTTGCTTCTGTATCCTGGAGCTTGGAATAAAGTTGCCTGGAGGAGCAGCCAGAATTATATGATGACAGATGAAATACTCGCTCTCTCCAGCAGGATGAGAAGATGACAAGCTATTATTGTTATTATTTTGAATTTACAAAAAAAGAGTAAGTCATAATGCCCCAGGGCCACTTAGCTAATGGACACATAATTGACCAGGGGCTCTCTAATGCATCATGTTATGAGCATTACGTTCTCTGCTCCCTTCCTAGCTTGGGTCTGGCTGAACAGTTGGGGCCAAAACCAACACAATCCGAACTGATCCCAAACAGTCCAGGATGTTTGTACCAAGCATTGACCAATCTTCAGGCCTGTGTTGTGGCCCCTGGGCCCACAAAAATTTTTATACCAGTGAATCTGAATTTCTTAACCATAGAAAGAAAATTAGCTACTCAAGAAGACAGAACTCTGTTAACAGTCATTTCCCTGACCTATGGTCATTGCAGGGATTGCAAATATAGAGACCTATCCATCCCAACCTTTCTCTTCTTCCTTTCAATAAATAAGACCCAAGTACATAGGTTTACATGGTCTGCAAAGAATCTTTACACTTGGCCAATAGACTCCATCCCCAGTGGCTGGATTCTCTTTCCCAATTTTCTGCCTTGCAATTCTGCTCCTTCTTCAAGCCCCAAGTCAAATATTGTTTTCCCTGTAGAACCTTCCTTATTTCTCCTGGTTGAAATGAAATTCTTCTCCTTCTTCACTTGCCCCACTTGTGGCATCCAAACTGTACTCCATGGGGCTGAGCACAGCTCTGCCTTTCCTGTTTGCTTATAAGTCCCTTGAGAGCAAGGAATGAAGCTATGAGAGGTAGGACATAGAACACAGCAGGGGCTAAGGAAGGTTAATGCCCTCTTTCTCGGAGCAGGGCTTTGGAACAAAGTAAGCCTTCAGGTTTTAGTTGAATATGCATGGAACCAAGAAAAGGACAAAATGATGAGTGAGCCAAAGCAGGCAGAAACAGAATACCAGTTTTGCAAGATTTCTGAATTATTTGTTTTGAGCGGGGACAGATAGGGAATAAGTCCAATTTTGTTACAATTTGGAGGGGGCTGTTCCAGATTTAGTTGCACCGAGTACAGGAAACAAATCAGGTTGTGTGATTTGCATTTGTTGGTTTTGAATATTCGAGACGGATTCCACGTGTTGTCCTCATCCAACCCCTGGGGTATCTGAGCTACATGTACCGTCAGAAGGATGAGAGAAGGTGGCTGTGTCTTTAATCACAATGGACCCCACACATGTGGGTTTCCTGCTTGGCTTAAAGTGAGCAAGGGAGTCAGCATTTAGACTTGAAATATTTTATTATACAGAATTTTAATGATCATATTTGTGATAATGAGATTTGGTCTCCAATCTAGCAGAGCAATTAGAATATTTTACTGCAAAGGACAATCTGCTATGACTGTTTTTGTTCAGTTCTTCAAATAGTCTTGATCTTATTGTTTATCTTTAGATAGAACAAAGTAGGGGGAAAGGATCAGGGACCGCCTGGGGCAGCATTCACAGTCCTCACTGCCTCCCCACACCACCCCCATCAGCACCATCTATTTGTTGCCATTATCTCTAAGCTGTACAAAAACGCTGCAAAATAAGAAATATTTCCTCCTTTTTAAGATAAAAAAAAAGCACTGAGGCCCACAAAGAGTACATGATTTTAGCTCAAAGCTGAAGCTAGGATTCAAAATCAGATCCATCAGCCTCTGAGTCTTGTCTTGACCCAGCTTACCTGCCACCCCAGAACTTTCCTTCCATGAAGCCGGGATGACTCTTGTGGGGGAGCATGTGGCAGTGGTCAGGGTCACGAAGTCCAAGAGAGGTACCATTTGGGTTACGCACATCCAGAGATCTTGCCAGAGAGTTTATGGAGGGCTGGGTTCCTCATATCTGAAAGGCCCTTCTGATCATTTGATATCATGAAAAAATTTCACTCTCCCCACTGCCCCCATCAATTTGTGTCATTAAAAGGCAATCAGGACACCGTATGGTATTCCCTATAGTTTGAGCCCTGGTTTCTCTTCACAGCCTATACAATTGCTCTGAGATGGAGTAGAAAGCTCACCCAGACTGTGAACACAAAGCTGTTTACCTTGAACGAGTTACTTAGGGTCTCTGAGCTTCAGTTCCCTTAAATGAGGCTAGTATCAACGCATTCTCAGAAGGCTACCACGCTAGACCAATCTGTTGAAGGTTTAGTGCCTACAACAGTACATGGAATACACCGAGCATTCCATAAATGAGTTTATGAATTACTTGAGTAGATGAATGTAATTATACCCCCTCAGAGGGCTGATGTAAATTTTGAGTGGTATGAAGCTCAAAGGGCTATGTTAATGTAATGCAGTAGGAGCACACATGGGATTATTACAGGTGATTTTACAGATAGGGACTCCAAGCCCTGGGGCAAGGAAGTGATGGTCCAGGGTTTCTTTTGTTTAGTGAGGGGATAGATGTGTTGTCCCTCCTCTGTCCTGTGCAGCCTGCGCCTCAGTGCTCCTACAGGGTAGGAAATTAGGGACAGTAGGAGGTGGGAGAGCTGACCTGAGTTCAGCACCTCCAACAACAGAGGAGGTGAGAAAAGCCGGCCCACCTTGAGGAAGTGAAATCTCCAACGTCTCACGTTAGTGGAAGACTCCCAAGCAGTTCCCTTCCTTTAAAGAAGTCAAAAGGCAAAAGGCTCTAGCCTATTTAAATAACCCAGATTTTGTATCAGGAGAAACACAAAAGTGGTTAGAACTCAGCTCACATTTGTCAGTTCCAGAAACATCTCCAGCGCTCAAGCCGGCAACTCAAACGGACGCCACTCGGTGGGAGTGGGTGATGGATGGGTGTAATATGCTTCAGTCGCTGGAGCTGGCCCTTTATCACATTAGCTCCCACGCCCTGAAGCAGGTTGCGTTGATTCAATCCACTTCGCTTGGTGGATGGGCTCACTCTGACAGGAGGCCAGGGAGGGGATCCTGAGGAAGGATATGGGGATGGAGGGGCTGGATGGCTGCCCCCCATTCACACAGTTCACCTGGCTCCAGAGGACCACAAGGCAGATGGACTTTTCCAGAAGAGACACATTCTTTCCATTTAAGACGAGATGGCTGAAGCTGTCAGGGGATCAGTAGCATCTCAGACTTCTGGAAGGTGCTCCTTTTTGTCTGAAACTTGTTTGCTTTCCTGCTTCTGGCTTGTTTGGCCTTGGAGTTTCGAAGTCATTAAAATCTGTTTATTTATTGTTTTCAAAATCTTTGGCTCACTCAGACAAAGGGAGCTTGGATTCTTAGAGAGAACATTTGATTAGGAGCTCTGAGACCACACTAGCTCTGTGATCTTGGGCAATTTCACTCTTTGAGCAAACATTTAGGGCCCTCATTATGTGCAGGGGACCCTGCCAGATGCCACAAAAGATGCCAAGATGTACAGAAAGCCTCTGCCCCAAGGTGCCTGCAACCCCTTCCCGTGTCTCATTTTCCTTATCTGAAAGTTGATAAACAGAGGATAGGCCCCACTTCCTCCATCAGGCTAGCATTAGAAGCCAGTGTGAAAGCCTGGAGCTCGGCGCCAGGCCCGGAAGCACTCAGCGGGTGTGTCCGTCAATGGCGCTGACGGTGACGTCACTCTTCTCCTGGCCCCATGTATGCCGTGTCTCATTAACCAACACGTCATTGAGATGCGACTGCTAGCTATCCATTTTTATTTAACAACAAGCATTAATTATAACCCCCTCTGCTGATCCAAGGGTATGAATTTTAAGAACCAAATAGATAAAACTCAACCTTTAAGCAGATCTGGGGAAGCGGGCAGTGAGGGCCGGGTCAGGAGAGGCCTGCCTGCCAGGTGACGCTGCTCTCATGCCATTAAAAATATATAGTGCCCAAAAAGTGAAGAAGAACCGTAGTCTTAAATTATCCTAGAAAAAAATGTAGGTCACAGGAAGACCGCTGAGAAAAATCACTACCTGCCAACCCTGTTTCATCATCTGGAAAGGAAGGGAGGGGACTGAGGAGGCCACTCAGCGAGCGCCGTGGGTGGGCAGCAGCTCTAGTGTGTTCCCCCCAGGAAAGGCAGACGCGGAGTCCCCGGAGCCCAGAATCAAGGCACAGAAGGGCTCCCAGGCACAGCCAGGAAGCCTGGCCCAAGCATGGGGATCAGGTTGAAAACTGCTCACAGAAATGGTTTCTCAGCAGCATCAATTGCCTACTACGTGGGAGTGAGAATCTCAGCAGGATCGTCTGATGAAGAAGGGCTGCTCCCTGCATTCGGAGGCCACGGCTTGGTTGGCATCAGATGAAAGGGCAAAGCCAGGGAAATGTGGCATCCCATATAAATCCCTGTTACCCTTTCCTGAGCTGAGTCCCCTGGAGTTCCCCTGGTAGACCCCTCCTGCCTGGACACCATGGATCAGTTGGGAAGGCTGAGGGCCACTGAGGCACAGCCACCAAGGAGCATCAATCTATCTTCAAACAATGGATAGCCCAGGTGGGTGGGAGGACTTGGGGTTGCCAGGAAGAGGAGACTGTGTTTGCTGATAGCTGAACACAGCTCTGCCTCTTCAGCTTCATAGATGGGGTGCTGAAGGGCCCTGAACAGTGAGCAGAGGTTGTTGGCAACTTAGGAGAGGGCCAGGGGTAAGCTGGGGCAGGTCCCCATCCACCTGAACCATTGCTTAGTTTACAGTCAGAGCTACAGGAGTAATGGCTTTAGAAACTTATGTCCCCTTCTTTCCAAGTTTCTTTACCCACCCGAGGTGATGATGGATTCTACGAAGCAACCTGCCTAGGCCAGTGGCCCCTAGGACCATGAGGACTCTAAAGATGGCGCCCATGAGAATATGGAGTAGCTGATTGCACCCAGGGGAGAGGGTAGGAACGAGGGTCTACCTCTGTAGGGTCCTTCGTGCCTAGAGCAATGGGAGGCATGGTAGTGGCATGATAGAATGGCAGCAAAATCTGTCATCCAAACTGGTAATAATTACTCCAGGACAACTGGTGTCAACTGAGGCTGTTTGGGGCTGTCGTAGGTGCTGTGGTATGCCACCCAAATTTTTCTCATCTGGACCAGGACACTCATCTCCCCACTGCTGATGACTCCAGCTTGTCCTCAGCTGAGAAAATTTTATGCCACCTCCTCTGGGATAACACCCACCACAGACCAGCTGATGTAGGGACACAAAGGCTTGGCCCCTTTGCCTCAATTTGGAACAGACCTGAAAGGCCACTCCAGCCCCAAAGCTCTCCACAGGGTTGGCTGAGGCCTTTGCCGTCACAGCATTGTGCTTCCATTTTGCCTTCTGCCCAACCTGCTCCCCTTGTTCCTCGCAGTATTCCTGCTGGGAGAACTCCCCAGCAAACCCACCCACAACTCTCCATCTCAGAGTGTTTCCTGAAGAACCCATCTAAGACAGCGGTGCCACAACATGTCCAGGGCTGACTCCAAAGTGAGAATGTAGGGCTGGCCAGTGGAGGGTGGGCAGCCCCTGGCATGCTGTGATATTTCCACTCTAAGACTTTTGCTGGTGGTGAAATGGAATAGAGGGCTGGTGGGAGGGCAGTGCTAGCAGGTGCATTCTCTCAGGTGTTAAGAGGCTGGGAAAGGGGGGTTGGAAAAGGGGCTGGGAAAGGATCGTTATAAGGACTAGGGAATCAGATGGCTGTCCCAGAGGGCCATGAATGGGTGGGAGAAAGACGGGTAAAGGCTGAGAATGACTAGCTACCATTTCAGGGATGATTAGGCCACGTAGGAGAGTTAGCATACAAAGAGTGTTCATCTCTTGCATCTAGAGAGCAAAGCTCTGGATCAGGCTCAGGGCTTAACCTCGAAGGTAGCCGAGCTCCAGAGAAGCTAGAATTCTTGACCTCAGTAAGTCTACAATGCTACTGGGGTCATGCTTGGAAAAGAACAAGGACCTAGAACTTGGCATAGGAACATCTGGGCCAACACACTTGAGAATCACGAAGTCCTTTAACCTTCTGGGCCTGCAGAATGGCTAGTATGTTGTGTGCCATATCTTTGAAGCCTAGAAAAAAGTCAAGTAGAAGTTCCAAAACTGCAGGGCACACAGTGGGGGAAGGGACCCCAAGGGCTTGGGCATGCTAGAGAGGCATACACTATATAAAGCTAGAAAGCCCACCAGCCAGCTGTGTTCTATGAGAGGGTCTGGAAGCCCCTCCATCTGCTAAGGCGACAGGAATGGTGAAGGGGTACCAGGACATGCTCGTACAGAATGGGGCTCCTTGGTAGCAATGGGAACAACAGAGTCTTGGCCGAATAGAGACCCAGCTTACAGCACTTAAGACCATCAACAGCAGGGGCGGGGAGCAGTTATCTTAAGGAACAGCAGGAATGGGGCACCTGGGTGGCTCAGTCTGTTAACTGTCTGACATTGGTTCAGGTCATGATCTCAGGATCTTGGGATCGAGCGCCACATCAGACTCTCCTGTCAACAGGGATTCTGCTTGTCCCTCTGCCTCTGTCCCTCCCGCTGCTCATTCTCTCTCTCTCTCTCTAATAAATAAATAAAATCTAATAAAACAAAATAGGAACAGCAAGGATGGGCTGGCAGTCAAGAGGCTTAACTACAGAGCTATGGAGAATCAGCTAATGGAATAGGGCTGTTGTAGGGGCAGAATGGGGTGGCAAACACAGGTGTTAATCGATCTGCACAACAACAGCAGAATCAGACATGGACAGTCAGGAGGCTGAGGGCAGCTGCCCCAATTAAAAAAAAAAAAAGCTATGGTCCCAGCTTGGAGCCACATCGGACAGAGCACGGAAAAAGTATTTATGACTGCGGGTCAGAATGCTAATGCAATCCACCTCGAAAATACGAAAGGAAAAGGGCAGCTGACATGGGATGACAGATGGAAGGGACGGAGAGAGGAGGGAAGTTTTAATATCCTTATCTGCCACAGTGAGAAGGGAGGAGATAGTCCCCATAGTGATAAGAACAAGAAATAGAAGTTCAAATATATTAGCTAAATTTACTGGTAGTGTACTCAGTCTAGTACTATAGACACATTGGGAGGGGGCCATGGGGAGGTAGGAGGGGTAAGGGACCTAAATCTTCATCTGCCAAGGCAACAAACAATGTCTAAAGTTAATGATTGAAGAATTAATCACATAAGCTTTGAGTTAGAGACATGGAGGTAACCACTAGGAAATTAACTGAAAACAGTGCCTCCCCTCCCTCAACCAAATGGGTCTTTGGGTTGCGGTAGTGGGGTAGACAGAGATGGGGCAGAGACTTGGCCTATTGCTTTTCTTTCATAAGCTCTTACATACTCTTATTTTTAATCAAGTGTGTGTATCATTTGGGTGCATTTTAAAATAACAGTAGAAAAAGAGATGAAACAGAAACCCTTGTGTTGTCAAGCCATAAATGCTCAGTCCTGGAACAAAAAATTGAATGATCATGTGGAATTTGTCATTGGTTAAATTGTCTTCTATGAGAGTGAATTAGCTGAAAAGGGCTGGAGAGAGAATGATGAAGCTCTTGGCTTCGAATTAAAAAGTGGGGGTTGGGGGGGCAGTTAGAATTGGAGGATCATTGCCACCAGAGTTGCTGTGTGTCAGCTAGGCATGGCCGCAGGTCTGCTCTTGGGGAGTGAAGACCAGGAAGCAGCTTCTGGGCTGGAACTGGCCCTGGAGCCGAGGGCCTAGCACATGATAGGTTCAAGGTGAACACCCTGGCATCCAGAGAGGACACAGTTTCTGCAAAGGGAGATAGGAGCTGTTCAAGTTTTAGGATAGTCTTGCCTCAGTCTTCAGGGGACACTTTAGTGATGAAACAGGAAGCACAGACTCAAGTCAGGTGCCCTGGCTGGGTGGGGATCCTTCTTCCTTCTTCCTGTTACAGGTTGTGTGACACCGCCCCCCAGGCAGATACTTAGCTTCAACGAGCCTCAGTCTCCCCACCTGTGAAATACTGTTAATGAAACCTCTCCCGGAGTAGCCTAGGGGGTCAATAAGAACGAATGCACGATGCATAGCATCCGGCCTGCCATGTGGGAGGAGGCCAGAGAGCGTGAGGAGGGCGGAGTCTGTCATCACCCAGCCTCTGGAGCGCCCACGGGCTGATTTCCAGGTCTGTGGGACCTAGAACACCACCAAGACTATGAGAAAGGGAGGCCCTGACTGACTGGGAGAAGGCAGGGGGACTGAATCTGGTCGACCAAAGAAAGAGACCATCTGACAGTGTCTCTGCACCCAGGGAACATTCCATCAGCTACCTGGCCGAATGCCTCACAACTTCGTAAATAATCAAAGGGCACTGAATCATAGGGAATCAAAGAGAATGGCATCTTTGTGCTAATTTTATTTCCTAGGACAGCTCGGCTTGACTCTCCATCTGTTTTCAGTGTGACCCTGATTTCTCCCTAATTTCTCGGCTGGATGCTAGAGGCAGAGAGAGGTTAGGTGGTGATTTGCCCATCGGCCCTTGGTATGGTTACTTTTTATAGGGATGAAGTCTCAGTGGCTGAGTCAGGGCCTCCTCTATAGTAATCCCTTAGCAAGGGTCAGGGAGAACTGTGAGGTTTATAGACAGACTTGATAGTACATTCCTCCTTGGAATAGAAAGCCCCATGGCTTAGGCTAAGTCTCAGTTTCTCCATCTGTCAAATGGGTTCAATGACGCCTAGCAGATCATTGAAAGGCATATAGTGAATGTGTATCGGTTCTCAGCAATGCCTGACACTCTGTAGGGACTCACTCTGTGGTGCTATTATTACGTTGTCACTGTACGGAATCTTACAGTTTGCAAGCTCCTTCAAAATCCTACCTTGGTGATTTCTTTATAGACTTGATTTCATGGACTAGTTAGATTTCAAAAAATACAAGACCAATACAGGGTTGACAACTTTCATTTTGCTGAGTAAGGTCATTAAAGAAAAACTGCCATCCACTAGCAACCTCCTTTCCTAAAAGAAAGGATATTTTAACACACACAGAGAATAGAAATACTGTAACATCAGGATCAAAGACAATCTTTTAAAATTGGGAACAATTCAATTCATAAAACACTCACTATGCTCTTTTTCTCATTTCTCCACAGACTAGTGAAATCCTGGGCATCACTGACTCTGCAGATCTGCCCGGGGCAGCCACTGCCTCAGTTCCTCCCACCCTCAAGACAACTAATAAGGAAGATGTGGAAGGGATTATAGCATTATGTCCATTTTACAGGTGAGAAAACTGAGTCAATGAGGAAAGAACTAACTTCCAAGGTTCCTTAGAGCTCAAAGTATCTACTCTATTATTACCATCATTTCCTCATCACCTGAACCCATAACGGCGTATTTGCTAAGTACCAGCCACCATGCTAAGTATGATATAAGCAATGCCTCATCTTATCCTCACAGAAGGCTGGTGACTGAGGGTACTATAATCCCCATTTTGATAATACGTAAAGTGTAGGTTAAAAAGTTGTCCAATGTCACACATTCAGTAAGTGGCAGAGCCAGGACTCAAACCCAAATTTGGGCTACTCCAAAGCTGCTGTATGTTGTAGGTCCTACCTTCCCAAAGTCACCAGCTAAACCCTCTGACTCCTGGCCGATTGGTCTTCCCCAACACGAAAGACTGGAAGCAGGCACCTCTCGGCCTCTTCCTGCTGCTCCCACTTGTCCAGAGCCGCCTTCATTTGGCTCCAGAGTCTTTGATGGTGGGAACCCCAGACTGGGAGTCAGAAGCAGAGGGATGAATCCAGAGTCACTGCCCCTCCCAAAGTCTGCCAGATTTTCATCAGCAATGAGCTAAGTTTCTGTGCCTCTCCTGCTTGTGAAACATTCAGCCAGACACAGAAAAAAAAAATGCTCTTATCATACTACTCTTATTGAATTCAGATTCTAGCAAATTCTGTAACCCAAATTAGGAGTCAAAACTGCATCCACAGTCTGTCCAATGGGCAGTGCCCACTGATGAAGAATGAAGTAAGGAGGGAGTAGTTTGTAACCTTCCAATTAACTGAATGTTACTGAGACGCAGGGTCTCCCCAGGAGCCGGGCAGTGCAAATCTCTGCTCTTCACCACACACTTTTGATCACCCCAGTGTGGGCCTTCCCACAGCCACAGGGTAGGAGGAGCCCACAGGCTGAGTGGCCGTGCCCTGCAGAAGCCCCTGCACCCCATCCTCCCCCCCCCCAGACACGCTCTGGGAACCCTGGATGGCAGAATTCCCGCTCTAACAGTGGCAGCCGCCTCCAGGCCAGGGCCTGAACTGGCCTGTCACCCCATCTGCAGAGGTCAGGCTGTGGCTGAGGCATGTGTTAAAGTATATCTGCGGGTTGAACACACGTGTTCCTTACCCCACCTCATAGAGTCAGGGGCTCCCCCTCTTCTGCACCCAGCCCTTCCGCGCCAGTGGCAACAGGAGAGGGGAAATCTATTCTCTGAGAAGTTTAACGTATGGACTTTGACCTTCGGGTCCCTAGGCTCAGTGGAGAGGGGCAGGGGTGACCCATGGGCTGAAAACGGGACTCGGGGAAATCTGTACACGGACCTGCCAGCTCCCACCGCTGTCCCCACCTGCGGCAGAACACCTGCAGCCTGGCAGATACCCTCCAGAAGGGAGCCAGACTCTTCCTCGCTGGAGAGACTGCACAGATGCCGGGAACAGAGCTGGAGAGGCTGGCCCGTGGCAGTCCTTCCGTGAAGTGGCCGGCCGGTCCGTCCTGCCACAGCGACATTCCCCAGGTGAGGAGCTGGTGTTCTCCGCGCTCGCCTGGGGACGCCCTCCCTTCTTTCTCCTCCCCCCTCTGCTGCGCTCACAATCGCATACCTCTGAGCTGTCTTGTAATCCTCCAAAGCTCTTCTGGAAAGCTTGCTACCCTCCTCGGCAACAGGACAATTGTATGCTTTGTCCTTTGTCCTCTCCCTCCATTCTTCCACCTGATGACCTCCTCTCATCTGTCTTTAACAGCAACCACCAGAGAGAAACACCCTCGGGTCCACCCCGCCCCCCCAAAGAGAGAGCCACACCTGCCTGTGCACCAGCTTCTTCCCCCCAGGCCGGCGGGTGAGGCACCCCTCCTCGTCCCCGCCACTCTGGGCCTTTGCTCCTGCAACATCTCCCTGTCTGCTCGGGCAGCCCCACCAACAGGCGGTCTCGCATCTTTAAATGCCATTCGCTTCCCTCCCGTGCCTGACCAGCTGTCTGCCCGGTTTCCGTCCCTCCTCACAGCAAGACACTAAGAACAGTGGCCAGGCTCACTGGCCCCTTTTCTTACCTCCCACTCGTTCCTTTAAACTTACTTGTTAAAATCTCCTTCGGATTGTTTCTCATTTGTGGTCCCTGATGCTCCAAAACTGAGGAGCACTTGACTCTACAGTTGCTCTGTTCTGGTTTGTTCCAGCAGAGGATGGCTGTCTGGGGGTGGCCCCTGGGCCTTGGGTCATGTAGGTGTCTATACAGGCGGCTCTGCACATGCCTCCGCTGGGGCGGCTGGGTTTCACTGGTTCTGCACTGGGTTCGGAATGAATTTGTTGGTCTGGGGGTTCCACGTGTCATGGACGCAGTGGGGCGTAAGCCTGGCTTTCCCCTTTCTCCACGTGTCTTTTCCCACTGGGCACACACACAGCCTCCTCACTGGTAACCCAGGACCGCGAGTGCAGGGTCTCTGGTCACTTCAGCGACAGAGAACTCTTTGTTGACCTTGTTCTTCCTTCATGTACCAGTAAACAGAGTCACAGGGGGACGCCTGTTCCTTTAAGATTTGATGGTAAGGGGAAGCCTGGATGGCTCAGTCGGTTATGTGTCTGCTTTTGGCTCAGGTCATGATCTCAGAGTCCTGGGATCAAGCCCCGCATCGAGCTCCCTGCTCAGGGGTGCGGGGGGGAGCCTGCTTCTCTCTCTCCCTCTGCTGCTCCCCCTGCTTGTGCTCTCTTTCTCACTGTCAAATAAATAAATAAAATCTTAAAAAAAAAAGATTTGATGGTAGGATAAATAACACTCAGAGCATGGGACCCTGTGCTGAAAACTCTGGAACTTCACTAGTCAAGTTTCCTGGAGAATATCGGTGCAGGTGTGGAAAGAATATAATGGAATCTATCAGTTGTCTTGCTAAATATAGTCCAAAAATTAAGCTATTTTTGTGATTGAAAAAAATCATTATTTAATTTCTGATTACTCTGTTTTCCTCCCTCCTTCCTCCCTCCCTCCCTTCCTTCCATCCTTCCTAGTTTTTATTTTTCCTTCTTTTTCTCCTCTTCTCTTCTTTTGCTCTTTCTTCTGTCTTTCCTCTTCCTGGGGCTTAGTGGTGTGAAGTGAGCCCTACCTTGATTGATACTGTTTTCCTCTGGCAAACCCTCTGCCCTTCTAAAAGTGTGAGGGGGTATTTGTAATTTATGCTGATTGTTTCCTTAATCATTTGCCTTCTTCCTACATTTCCTTCCTCCTTCCCTCCCTCCCTTCTTTAATTTTTCAACACGGAATAACACTAAAACAAATGAAAACCGAGTCAAATAATCCATTAATTTATTTATTTTGAGATGGTAAACCAAGCGCCGATTAGGACCAGCGACCCTCTTGCTCTCTTCCTCTCCATTATCTGCAGGGGGGTGGGGGGGGGAGCGCTTGTTTCCCTTTGGTTTCCATCAAAGTACACACTTTGGCTACATTCTAAGGATCTCGGGAGAGGGAAATGCCCTGAATTTTCTTAAGGGTGAATTTCCCATAACTTAATCAGCTTGGAATGAACCATTTTTGATCCCTTCTGTGTTTTAGGCTGTGCTTAGCTGTACTCTTCCATTTGGGGATCAAAGCACGTCACCTTGTTGGGGGACACTGCTACACCCCCTTTCTCCCCACGTTGCCATAAAAAGGCTTCATTTCCCCCAGAGCACCTGCTTCTGTCCCCGCTCTTGTTTTCTTTCTCTTCAGGAAAAAACCCCCGTCTCTTTCTGGATCAATGTGCCACGGCCTGGGGTTGAAGTATAAGGTGTCCTGCTGGAAAGAGGGAAGGGCCAGAGACTTCATGACTCTTTTAAAACCTTTCCTGGGAGGCTGTGAGGAGGCAGGGCCTTCCCCGGGGAGGTGGGCTGTGGAAGCTAAGGTGGGATTTCCCACCTGCAGGCATGAGGCTCCCAAGCACACACTCCGAGCCTCGGGGGAAGCCGATACCGCCACCTCCCTAGTGACACGCAGCCTACTGCCAGGTAGGACCCGTGTACCCAGCCGTCCCACCTCGTTTATCCCCGGAAGCACAGACTGACGTCAGAGGCAACTTGACCTCAGACTCCCGCAGTGACTCAGCAGCCGGGCGGCTCTCCGGCCATCTCCCGCCCATCTCGTCTGCCTCACTTGGAGATTCCTGACCGAACATGGAATGTCCAAGACCACCCAGAATATTTCCTTCTCGTCCTCCCACCCCCAGGTCTCATGAAATGTGTTTGAATTTGTTTGATTGGCCCATGCACCTGCCTGCCTCCATCTCCTCCAGAAAGTGTTTCTAGGAAGAGGTGGGAAGGTGGATTACAAAATCCAAGGGGCAATTACCAGGTATGACAACTCCCCAAAGTTTGGTAATCCCTAATCTCATCTATGTGGCCCTTGATGAGAGAGGAGAATGTAGAAAACCAAAAATTCTGTGGGTGGGGACTGGGGATGAAATCATGGGTGCTAAACACTGTTTTAAGGAATGTATTTAAAAAAAAAACTTGGTTTACAAACGGATTCAATTAGGGGGAGTAATTATTTACATTCCCCTTCTTACTTAAGAATGTCTTCAACAATCAGCATGGCCTAGTGGCTAGGACCCTGGGCCAGGCTTCCACTCACCAGCTAGTTACCTAGCCTCTGTAAGCCCCGAGTTCCTTCTTAAGCTATTAATATCTTTCTCATGCGGTCAAAGCCAAGACCTTGGGCTGTAACTCAGCACCGGTGAGGTCCCTGGTCCCTTTTAGTGAGCTAAAGTCATAGGCCAGACAGGGACAGGCTCTGCTCACCAGAGGAGGACAGCCTAGACTTCAAAGTCAGGACAGTTTTGGGTGAGCCCTGTTTGGGCGACAAAAGACGCCCACAGAGGAGACAGGAGGCTGGACTGAGCTTCAGCTCATGACCTACAGGAATGAACACAAAGGCCTAATTAACAGCAGTCCCTGTGGGATATTGCTGAAATGGCCTCTGCTTGGATCACTCCAGCATGGGGAACTCACTACTTCCCAAGATAGCCTTTCAGCCACTCGAAACCTGCTACCTTCTCTCCCTCAGGGCTCTCGAGGAGGAAGCTTGCCCCCCTTGCACACACAGACCGGCCCTTCAGATACTTGAAGGCAGTTCCCCTGCCTCCCCATAGTGTTCTCTGTTCCAGGATCCCTCTTCCTTCAGCTGCCCCCATGAAGCTTGAATGAAATGGGAGCTGGGTGTCCCCCATCTGGCATCTGGTGTGCACCCGATGACACTGCCATTTTGAATAAGGGCTCACTTGAGGGATTCTCCATGGAAGAATCGTCCCGTGGTGCTCCAGCCTGGAGGACTCCTGTCCCCTATCAGGTCTGCAGCAAGGGTATTTAGCCAGGGTCAGGAAGGCCTGTGTCCTGAGAGATTATCCCCAACACTGGCCAGATTGGAAGTGAAGTAAGAACTAGAAAGTTCTTGCATTTCTACTCCTTCCTTCCTTCAATTCTTCCTCCTTTGCACGCTGGTCGCTCTGAACTCCCCCAGCCCCCTTTGGAGGTCCGGTCAGGCTCTCTGTTCTTGCTTCCTCATATAAGTAAGGCCTGGGGCTTCACCCCGTTTTCCTCTCCTCTGGATGGCTGTCCCTGCCACTTCATCCCCGGCATTCGCTTCCTCCTCCAGCCCGGCTCCTGAAACGCTTATGGAGCAAACTGACGAGGCTGAGTGTCAAAAGGACGCCCCTTCCTGTTATCTTCCTAGAAGCTGTTTCCTGTTCAAACACAAACTGAGCCTCGTGCAGCCTAAATTCCATAATGGGATGGCAAATTTCCTTCCCTTTAGCCCCATGTCAGAAGTGCTTGCATTCCAAAATTCAAAAGTGACCTGCAGTGTTTCCTAAACTGGGGCAAGCGTATTCAGGAAACGTGCATGCGACAGGCCTGTGTCCACGGGGGCTTCTCTCCCAGACGTGGGAGCATGTTACCGGGAGTGGCAGAAAGGGTCCTGCAGGGAGATCGCAGTGAATGCACGTGTGTCCTGCGTGGGCATATGTGTCTGCCCTGTGGCGAGCAGGCACGATTAGGCACTGATATATATATATTTTTTTAATATATATTTATATATATGTTTATAAATACGTCTGTCAAGGCTTTATGTTTACGCGTGTGTCTATGCATGCATTTACACAACCAATGTCTAGTAGGGACCGACCATATGTTTAGAACCAAGTATTCAGGCAAACTTTGAGTCACTGCTTTCATTGAATTCACAGTCTCCTTAACATTTGGTGAAAACATTCTGGGGAAACAAGTGGGCAGAAGCGTGTGGGAGCTGGCCGTACCAAGGCGCTGTCGGGCCCCTCCTGCTAGAGCAGGGGGAGGAGGACCTGGGAGGGGAGCACGAGAAAGAAGGGCTGGAGAAGTGCCGGGGGGGGGGGCGTTGGTGTCGCTGGCGTCAGTTCACCTTTCTGGGCCAGGTACGGGTGCTGGGCTCTAGGAAGGCACCGTCTCCGGTCCTTGCTGCCCCAGATCCGGGAACATCCCTTCTCCTAGGGCTGATCTCTCCACTTGGCTCTGAACCCCAGCCCCTTGGCTTCTTGCGACCCCCCCCACACCCATCTGTTAACATTCCCCCGTCATTCAGGGTGGTGTCAGCTTGTCCTCCTTGCCTCCTTACCCCTGGGACAGGTTGCCCCAAGTCTTCTGATCATGTCTTCACACACTTGCCTACCTTCTATGGTCCTTACTTCCCCCCTCACCTCTCCTCCAGCCTGGACCCATCTGCCTCTGCAAGCCCCAACCCCACCTGTTGGCCCTGGCCTAGGTCAGCCCCTAGACACCCTGCTCCCCAGAGGTCAGACTGAGGCTCTCCGTCCTCCCTGGCCCTTCCGTGTTGGCGGCTGCCCGTCCGCCGTCTGTCTGGGCCACCTCCAGCTCATCCCCACCTCCCCACTGCCGTGTTTCCCAGCGCTGGCTACTCAGCAGAAAGAACACCGGGGAACTTAAAATCTCCTGAAACCGGGGCCCATTGTGCAGTGATTGAATCTGGACTTCTGGGGACGGGGTTCAGGGATCCTTTCTTTAACGCTGCCCTCTTGACTTGGATGGGAGTGAAAGGTTGAGACCAGCTGCCCTCCAGGTTTCCTGGACTCCTCGCCCCCTTCCAAACTGTTCTGTCCAAGCCTGATGGCTCCTTTGAGCTCCCAATAGTGGATGTGACTTCCTGCTTATTACAGCTCCCGGGCTATCCAACTGGCAATTCACCATAACCAATTCAAAACAAGCCTGCCTCTCCCTCCTCTTCCGTGTCCTCGGCTTGCTGAATGGCACCGGCCTGCTCCCGGTCACCCAGGGCTGAACCAGGGCTTGCCTCTCAGACTCCTCTCCTGCTCCCACACATCCCACTGACCACTAAGCCCTGTGACTCATTTCTAGCCTACCTTTTAATTACTTTAAGTCCTTCTAGAACTGGAGCTTTCTTTTTCATACTCTCTTACCCTAGTCAGAGGGGAGCCTACCCCAGTCCAGGCCCCCCAGCCTGCCTCACCTGAGCTGTTTAACAGCCTCCAAGCCGGCCCCGTCCTCCAGACCCCATACCGCCGGCATAGGGATGCTCCTACAGGCACATGGGATCCGGCTAGTATCTGCTGAAAACCTCCAGTGCTGCCCAAGCCCTTCAGATGGCCCCTGCTAGCAGTCCAGCCCTGCGCACCCTGCCTCCTGCTCACACTTGTTCTGACCTGCGTTCGGATCCCCTGTGTTTCCTGCTCTACTGAGTCTCCTGCCCGGCCCAGCCTGCCCCCTCTGTCTGCACTGTTCCTCTTCCCTGTCCTGCTCAGCCTCCAGACCCCCATAGGGATGACCCCCATCCCGAAGCTTTTGGTGACTTCTCCCACCACCCTGTGTCCACCATGTGCCATGGAGGTGTGTCCTGTCATGGCCTCCTCTCCAGGGCGGGGAACGACCTAACACGGGGCGGGGGGCCTTGGCCAGAGTGGGTGCGCAGGAAATGTCTGTTGAATGAACGAAGGAATGGTGAGCGGTGTGACTGCAGCGGAGCGTGGGCGTGGCCACTGTGTAGGAGCCAAGAAACGAGCCCATGTCGGGAAGTCCAAGGTCATCCCACCTCAGACAGACTAGAGGGCTTGTTTTGTGTTCTACAGCCTAACGGGGGTGTTGTGAGAGCACAAACAGTCCTTTACTATCCTGAGCTATAAAATGGGGATAGTAATAGCCATTTGGTTGGAATGTCCTGTGGATCGGAGAAGGTCATGGAGGTGACCGCTCTTTGAAAATTGGAATGGACAGTTCCAACAAGAGTGCTGGGTCCCCAGTGTCCTGGCTTGGCAGAAGTCTCTGTGCCAGGAGCTCAGAAGATGCCCAGTGTGGAGGAGTTGCACGCCACTGACGGAATGGTGGCCCCATCTGCCTGGCAGCATCCCCAGACAGGGAACGTCTGCGCTTGCAGACCTTTGCACGGTGACAAATCCCTGTGGACATAGAGGAGGGTGTGGGGGTTCAAGTCCAGCTCCTTAACTGACCCAAAGGCTCACTGAGCAGAATGCATAGTGCCCTTTGCGTGCACGCAGTGAGGAGTTCTGCTCTCTTGGCTTGTGGTTGACAGCCCGCAGGACCTTAAAAATAGCTCTGGGAAGATATTTTTAGTGCACCATCCTGAGGCGTGGCTGGAGCCCGTGGCCTCCTGTGACGCATGAAAATTGTTTTGGCTCTGTTTGCAAGTGATTCAGACAGCTGGTTTTGGACTTCAGGGGTGTAAAAATAAAAACAAAGTGGGGGGGGAGCTGGGTTCCAGCCACAGAGCCTCCCCAACCCCCACAACATCTGAATAATTGCTCATGGGAAAGTTTCTTTTGAGCCTCGGTTCTCTGGAGACTATACAGGTCACAGCTCTGGCCGGAGGGCTTTGGGCCCATTTTTCAGGTCACAAGGGGAGACTGTGCGAGGTCCCTAAGCCATCCCAAGTACCCATACAGCTCATGGCAGGGCTGCTGTTGGAGCTGCGTAACTCGAAAGCCTCCACAGTCTTCCCTATCTCCTGACTATGCAACCACCATGGAGCCCACCAAGGGTTTCCAGAGACATTGTCACCTCATGTGAAGCAGCATTAGGATTCTAATGTTACAGGTGAAGACACTGAGACTTAGAAAGCAAAGAGATCCCCACTTCTCACACCTGCTGAGCCCTGAGGACACACCAGAGCCTTCAGACTCTAAATCCCTCACCCCTGGTCAGCTTAAGGCTTCATGGGAAGCTCTCTTTGTGGGGGAGAAGGCCACGGACACAGACCCTGTGATACCTGGCAGGCCGAAGGGGACAAACGTGTCCCTCTGGCCAGCCTTGTGAGTACCTCTCAGGGACTGGGAAGCAAATGCAGAGAGCCCAAAGTGTGGCCTCCAAGGAAGATGCGGGTGGGACAGACTCCGGGCTCAGGCCCTGGCTGGTCCTGCTGCTCCGGGAGAGCCCTGTGGGCAGCACTTGGGGAAGCAGCGAGCGCTGGGAGCGAGCCACACAGGGGTGGCCCGGTCACTTCTGTTCCCTCCACAGCTCACTGCCTGGTCAGTCAAGGCTCAGTCCGTAATTAATCGAGAGAAGTGAGATGCCAGCTGGCTTCAGATGTTGTGTGAGGAAGAGCTAATAAAAACGACCGCCCCATGGGGCTACGTCATCCTTTCCAGGATCGGCCATGCAAGCAGACTCAGAACATGCAACCTGCAGCTCCTTACCACGCATACTCGTGATGCACAGAAGTAGGAAAGGCAAAGCCACGCGAAATCCTGCCGTGCAGAGCTGTTTCATATTTGGCGACTGTCCTTTATCCCAGGTATGTCTTTGCGCTCGTAAGAATGTGAACAATTTTACATAAATGGGCAAACACTGCACAGGATAGGCTATCTTTTCACTTGCTTTCAAGAGTCAATCATATCAATAAATTTCAATCTGTATCATTTTAACGGCTGCGCCCAATTCCATTGTACAAATGTACCTGATGTTATTTAATCAATATTCTTCCGATGGCCATTTGCTTTGGGTTTCAGATCTCAATCACCTTTCACCGTCTTTAAGACTGGCACCTCAATCAAAATACCCAAAAATACATACTTTAATTACTTAACAGATTAGCCTTCATTTAGCCTCATTATATTTCTATTTCATGGCAGGAAAGGAGGGAACCACAGAGATACAAGAAGAGAGCCTCTGGCCTGCAACTTCTCAGGCAACTTCCCGGCTCCTTTATCTTTTTAAATGCAAGAAGGTCTGTGCTATCTTTGTGATTCTTACCACAGCTAAGCTGACTTGATGAAACACCAGTCTTATTTTAGGGCCTTATGTTACCCACATGTCACACATAGGAGCCACTTCAGCCACCAGAGGGACAGAAGAGAGATGCTGTCATCCTTGGACACACAACTGTAGACCAGTTCCACCACCTGATGCTTGCAGCCCACCATGAGCAGCCTCCTTGTCTCCGACTTCATGTCCCTTGCAAGGTCATGATTTGCAAATCACTGCAAAACAAATGCCGCGATTTATGTGAAAGTGATTCTTTTTTTAAAAGTGGCCAATGTCTATGTAAACCACAAAAAGATTGTTTACCTATGGTGAGTAGCTAGTGGTTCCTAACCTTTTTCAAATACAAGCCTTTTTAAAGTAAAAAAGTTTCCCTGAGTCCTAACGACTATCTATCTATTAAGCACTTCGTACGTACTGTCCTTGAACGAGGTGCTGCGAGTGCAGTGACAGCCACAGATTCGTCTTTCCTGGAGCTGGTGTTCCTGCAACAGGGAGTCATCGCATAGTAGTGTCCCTTGTGTCCTCTGAGCAAGGAAAGCGCGTGACGCCTGGTATGAATTTAGAACTACTTTAAATGAATGTTTATTTTGTTAGTCACAGTTGCTGCTCTGTCGTACACTTGAAAAACAATGAATATTTGCAAAACATAGCACTCATTTAGTCAGAGATAAGGCTCGATTCATAAATGGATTTGTAGACCCCTTGCAATAATTCTGAGCCTTCCATCCCCTGCCCTCCACGGCAACCCAGAATCCTGTGGCCCTAGGCCTGGGGTTCAGGAAATACTAAATTTCTGGACACTTCGTTCTCATTCTTGGAATCTGGCACCTGTTTCAACTCTTTTTAGGCCAAGAGTCAAGTCGTACTTTTACCCCAATCTTTGGGAATTCAGGAAATTGATCAGCTCAGCAGGGAAAAGCTGGTGGAGTCTTCACTGAAAAGCCTCAGGATACCAATTAGGAAGAGATAAACGCAGGAGCTCCTCAATCCCTAAGAGAAGTCAGCACGAGGCAATGGAGCTATGAGGTCGAAGTCTCGTTGTGACCAAAGCAGCCCTTGTTTCTAATTTTGTCCTTAATGCTATTTATGGATTTTAAGAGGATCATTCTGGGCATGATGGTCTTTGGACATCTCTCAGAGGCAACACAGAGGAATAAGAGTAATTCTCAAAGAAAACATGTTTGATGCAACACCATGGACCACAAAAAGTTGAAAAGGACCTCAGAGATTTGGCTTCCAGGATGTTATATATGGGAAAACTGAAGTTCTATAGAGAAGAAGTTCTATAGAGAGCAGTGGCTTGCCCAAGTTTACGAAGAACTCAGCACTTGTGACTTCCTGCCAAGGTTTTTTCTTACTGTGTCACCTGCTCTATTAAGATCATCCCTGACATCAAGACCTGGGATTTATCTATCCCAGAAAATTTATTCATGAATGAGTTAATTCAATACCTATTGAGTACTTCCCGACTATAAGCTGGGAACTGGGCTAGCAATGGGGGATACCATAGTGAATAGGTCTGGGTCTCAAAGGTCTTACATTCCAGGAAGGGGAACAAAAAAATGAAGCAGGCAATTAGCATCCACTATGGCAAGGAACCAACAGAGAGATACCAGGAGGCTCTGCAAACAATAGCTGGGAAAAGGAGTTGATAGTAGTGAAAGGCATTGAGCGTTCTGCCCCAGTACCCTTAGGTGGCATGCAAAGCAGGGTCTTCGAGATTACCTAGGAATTCGGGAGGGGAGGGCAGGGCACGGAGCTCTGGGCACAAATGCAGTGTGTTCAGAAACCTAAGGCAAGAGCAAACAGGAGATATGAGTAGTTGGAGCATTAGTACAAGGGACCGAGTGCTAAGGAATATGGATGTACCTAGAGGTCAAGTTGGCAGGATTCTGTAGACTGGGTTAAAGAGGCTTGGATTTTTTTTTTTTTTATGCTGAGATCTGGGGAAGCCATGGAGGGACAACAGTGACCCATCAGATCTGTGGTTTAAAAGATGGCTCAGCATGGGGGGGAAACTGAATTAGAGGGACTTAGAGGTAAGTCAGGCAAGCAGGCTGGGGAGACCTGCAGTGTCCAGGCAGGGGTGATGGTGGCAGGGGGGTGGAGAGAAGTAGATGTAACCAACAGATACAAAGAGGAAGAGTCAAAATGCCTTTGTGAATTATTGGAAGTACACATTCATGAGAGAAGCCCCATAATTTCTTGCCCATGAAATTCAAAATCCTTTCATTAGAAAGATAGGCTTATTGGTTCACCTAGAAACCTAACACAGAAAAACGTTTAATCCACCTCGCCGATGTGGCTCTGGCCACCTCTGATGGCCTCGTCCCAAGCCCATCAGGCCTTACACCCTTGGGATCTTGCATGCCTGAACATCCAAAGTTCAGCTCAGCTCCCAGAGCCCTCATCGGAGTCTTTCCTGGAGATAACTAGCAAGGAAGTTGCAACAGATGGGGGAGAACTCCAGGTATATATAGAGAAAGCCAGACATATATACAAATTTTATGTATATGTCTTATACGTACATATCACAACTATATACATGTTCTCCTCAGGGATCTATGGAAAAACTCCTACGGTGACCTGGGGGACAAGCCTGAGGCTAAATCTGCCTTCCATCTTCCATCAGATGTGGGGTACAGAGACAAAGAAGGAGGAGCCTGGCAGACAGTTCCAGTTCAGCCAGAAAAAACAAATAATGCAATGAGATATCTCTAAATCAGGGCAGGGCATTTTTGAGATAGGTGAACACATTGTAAACAAATGATAAGAACGTGACAGAGCTGAGATTAAGGATCCCTAAGGGCACCCACCTGATAGGCTGTGTAAGAAAGAAAGGGCCTGTCTTAGAAACAGCACACGAGCCGTAAACACTCAGAGGGCCACAGTGGCCGCCCCACTGATGTCTGTACTCCTAGTATGTTGCTGGCCTGGCACAGAGGGGCACCAATGATGAGTGAATGATGAAGAATTACTTAATATTTACTCCATACTTACAAGTCCATTGAGGTCAAATACTGATTTTGGCCTTCTGGAACTTGTGCAAGGGTCCTTGGAGGGGTGGGTGCAGGTATGTGTTCTGACGGGACAAAGCATGCTGGACAGAGTCCCCTGGTGCTGAAGGGAGTCATCTGTGAGATACTGGGGTCTCTTTTAAGCTTCCAGTCCAAGAAGAGCTAAAGGAATCCCAGGCTCCCTGAGTGTCTGGATCTTGTAAAGAAGATCCCCTGAAATGGACCCCTTTGGACATCCATCAGGCTCCTAGCAAGACACCAAGGAAAGTGTACTGCATGCCCCCTCTGGAAGGAGACACATTGTGTCTGACAGTGGCTGTGGGTGAGTGAGCTACAGGAAGCTGGGGGGGGGGGGGTACGCACACGCCCATGATTGCTCACAGGGCTGACACTCTGTGATTAATGAATGTATTAAAAATAAGAATTCTATGTCTATTTGGGGATTGATTTAAATTCCTTTCTTGAGATCTGTCACTTAATGGAGTTCAGCAGCATCCTCTCCCACCAACAAAAGAAATAATATCTAATTAGCCGCAGGTCTGGAGAACAGATCTTTCTGCCTAGTAGCAATGTGGGAAAATATTAAAAATATGAATGGGAACCCTAAAAGCTGGAATATCAGAGTTTGGGGTTTATCGCAGAGGATATTTTTTTCTCCTTTCTGGCTTGTCAGTTGAGTTCTGAAAAGAAGAGAGTATGAGAAGATAACCTTCAGATAAAGAAGATGTTACTATGGTGGGAAAATGGTGTGGACTCGAGGAAAGTTCCCCACAAGTAAGTACAAATGGAGGGAATGAAGTTAGGGAAGGAGGGAGGGAGGCCCTTGGTTGAAAGGGCACAGGTGGGAAGGATTCAAGGAAGCCTCTTTCATTCATGCATTCATTCATCCTTTATTAAAACTCTATTTAATGAGCTTTGCTGTCTGCCATGGGTCAGCTTCTAAGCTGAGAGCTGGTTGTACAGTAGTGGACAAAACCTGTATGGTCCTTGCTCTCGTGGAGCTTATCATCTAGAGAGGAAAGGAGACTACAGATGAATAAAACAGCAAATACCACTTTTAAAAAAATCAACAGACATAAGACAGAATAACAGGAAAGGCCCACTCTTGGATTGGGCATCTTCTTGGGGAAAGTTACATTTAAACTGATACCTAGAAGATGAGAAGGGTTCAGTCATGCAAAGAGGTTGGGGAAGGCCATGGAGGCAGAGGGAACAGCATCGGCAGTGACTGAAAGAAGAGAAGAACTTGGCATTGGGAGGAATTGAAGGGAGAGAACAGTGTGCCAGAGTATGGAGAAAGGAAGAACAGGAGATGAAAGAGAGAAGGAGAGGGCTCAGATGGTACAGGGCCTTGTGGACTGCAGAAAACAGCTTGGATTACATTTTGAAGGCACTGGAGAGTCACCAGTGGGTTTTACTCAGGGTAGAGGACTCGGGGTTTTTCAGCATCTGGCTGCTCTGTGAGGAACAGGTTGGAAGAGGCAAGGGTGGAGGAAGTGAGAACAGGGAGATGGTTTCAATGGTTCAGAGTGAAGAAGGCAAGGGAGGGGCCTGGATGCAAGTAGACCAGGGAGATACCTTGAAGCTAGAATGGGCATGACTGGGGTTGGTCGGACATGGGGGTTGGGGAAAGGGCAAGATCAAAAGTGATTCCTGCACTTCAAGTTTGGGCGAGGGCTTCTTTATTTGTTCTAATCAGAAAGAAAAGTGACATGATGTAAAACCTGGGGGAATGAGGAACAGAATAACTGCAACAAGTATTAATTATGTAATGCTAACTCTCTGCCCAACCCTGCAGCAGGTAAGAAAAGGTTTCACAAGGCTTGAGTGTTTCCCATGCATTCTAGGTAGCCAGGATTACAGTCCTGCCTTTCTGGTTCCTGGACTGATAAAGTAAATAAAATTGAGATCATAGATCATGAAAATAAATCATGTATTGAGTGGATCGTGATTACATTAGAGTGAGATGGGTTGTTATTTTAAACTAGGATATTCTGCCTAGCAGAAATCTTGGGGAAAAGATCATTGCATGATGAAATTTTGGAAGTCAAGTAATGGAAGAAGATCCAATTAGCCGGATAAAGAACTTCCACAGTGGGAGCCTCAAATCAGAAAGAAAAAATTATAGCAGGAGAGGAAAATGGAAAGATGATCTCAGAGACAAAAGCATTCACAGGATTTGAATGTGTGAGAGAAGACCCCCTCATCAGAAGAACCTGGGTGAGAAAAGCCTCACCAACCCAATCCAGAAGGAAAAGGGAAGTCAGGTGACACACTGTTGTCTTACGGTAAAAGGGGAAATGAAAGAACAGAGGGCACACTGGCGGATGGCATCAGGGTGACCATGAGTGCACAGTTGGCCCAGCTCTCTCACTCTGCCCCAGGGAGGGAAGGAAGGCTTTTGTCACTGTCTTCCCAAAGGGAGCTGAAGAGCTTCTGTGTTTCTTGTGCCCCTATGCCATCCTCATCCTTTCCTCCCCTTCTGCCCTACAGAGCCAGTACCTGGCCAGAGCCCTGTCCCTGCAGGCTGGGATTTGCTCCCATTCCCTGGCAGAAGGGCCTCCCTCCTCTCCATTGTCACAGTCATTGCCAACAGCATTGACCAGCATGGATTCTGTCAGTTGTAGAGGAGGCACAGTTGTAAGAGAGGCACAGGACAGAGCAACTCACAGCCCTTCAGAGTTACTACGTCAAAGAGTTTGTCCAGGAATTCACTGACATCAATTAATCAAGACAGGCTTGCTTCAGGGAGAGAAACATGGAGCCAACCAACAGAAGTATCTCACCATAAGAGGCAGCCTAGACTAAGGACAGAAGCTGTGTCCATCTCCGGGAGTTGAGGGAGGCTTCCAGCTAACAGACAGCAGGAAGTCAGGAACCTCACTCCCACAAATGCAAGGAAATGAAGTCCACCTTCCAGAGTGAGCTTGGAAATGGATTCTTCCCCAGCTGAGCCTCCAGACTAGCACACAGCCTGCCTGACACCTTGAATGCAGCCTTGTGAGACCTTGAGCAAAAGACCCAGCTGAACAGAGCCCAGACTCTCAACCCATGGAAACTGTGAGATGATACATGTATATTCTTTTAACTTGTTATCTTTGTGGTAATCTGCCACATGGCGATGGATAACTAACGACCTCATAGGTGCTGGGAGAACTAAATGGAATAGTGCCCACAGAGTCTGACACATATTAGGGTCTGAGGATGTTGGCTATTCCTAGTATCTCCATCACAACTTTGTGGTACCAGAGACCAGGAGGAGAAATCTGTGGCCTTGGTCCTTTGGGGACTCAAAGAAAGCAGATCTTGAGGTGAGTAGCCAAGAAGAGTAGGACTTCAATAATGAGCAAGAAGACGTCGTGGAGGTGGAAGAATGGGAACATGGATGAGATACTACTAGGACAGTACAGAGGTCAGATTTATTTGGCAACTAACCAACTGTGTCCTTCGTTCACTCACGCATTCACTCAGGCTACTCCTCAGAGCTGTGGAAACAAAGGTCAATAGGCCCATTGACTTATAGGGAAGTACAGTACTTACAGGGATAGGCCATGGCCACAGTTGAAGAATGTGCTAGGGGCCTTCAGTTTGGGCCTAATGGAGGATCTATATAAGGGGAAGGTGAGAGGTGGTCAAAAAATTAAGGAAAGGTCATATGGGCCACCACTGTCCTCACACAAAGGTGAGACTCAGAAAATCAGGCCCCTGTGACAGGACCAGCTAGAAAAGGCATGCCTTGAGTAGCTACAGCCTTGTTGGTGCTAGACTCATCAGGCAGAAGGTGCCTTTATGTATAATAGGAAAGAATGGCCCCTCCTATGGAGCGGCACATGTCGTTCCAGGCCATGGAGCAGGCCACAGTAAATGGAGTGTGGGCTAGACTCCAGCCCCTGCTTGCCCCATTCAATTGGTACCTTTGTGCAGGGCACACACTCTATAGCCATGTTCCAGGGCCCTCCAAGGTCAAAAGGGCAAAGATTCTGGACTCAGGGAACTGCCCCCTGCAGACCTACTTCCAAGACCAACGGTGACTGTCCATCTGTCCCCTGCTCATGCACAACTCTGCAAAGTTGTCTGTCCATTGCCCGTCTTGCTCCAGCCAGATGCCAGGTCTGTGAAAGAAGGGGTTGGGCCCAGTGCCCCCTAGATTGCTTTCTCCTCCTGCATTCTGGCCTTCTGGCACTGTGTGCTCTGAGAGGGTTAGAATCCTGTCTTGGCATCCCCTGCAAGGTCCAGTTCAGGGTGCGCTCACAGAGCCCTTATTGACTCCTATGGAAAGATTTGGGCTGATCCAGTCCTATGTACCATTTGTGGTGGGAAAGGCAAAAGTCTACTCAGGATAGTGAAAGGACTGGTTGATGACAGTTTTTTCAAGTCCAAACCATGAGAATTAATAGCATTCACTTCCAGACAGCATCGCAGGTATCCACAGCCAATTGGCCGATTATTCCAGACTCACAGAGCACAGGAAAACCAAAAGGCTGGATGGATGGCAATGAACAGCCACCCACTTACAAAAACACTGGCTGTTTTTAGAGAGCGAATCAGTTTTTTTAGTATCTACAACAATTTAGGCATGTTTTGGGACAACTGTGTTTTAGCCTCCAGCCCTTCACCCCCTGCCTCCACAGAGCTCCACTCAAAGACTTCTTCAGGTCAATTGCAAATGTGAAAGCCTGCTCAGTGCTTCTAGGTCTTGCCCCCCAAAGGTGCTTTCTCTAACCATCAGTCTTAAGTTCCAGAAGGAAATTCTTTCAAGGGGAAAGGAGCTTTTAGGGCTAGGTCACTAGTTTGTGGACAGGCAGTCAGAGACTGAACTAGCCTTAATAATACAGAGGTTATTCATTAGCCTAAATGATTCCTATTAACCTTGATAATTCAAAGAGTCCCTTGCAATAACAGTACTGTGAAGAATGTGCTCATTTAACAAAGACTTTTTATACAGACGGCTGCCCTGACGCAGTCATTACCAAGTTGGAAAAGATGAGGTCCCTGCCCTCCAACCATAGGTCTTTGGAGACATAGAACATGGGACCCAATAGCTGTAGAACAGCACAGAACACAGTAAGTGAGACAAGAGAGACACCACAAAGAACCTGGAAGCATTGCATGGGTTAACTAAGAAGTCTTCACGGGGAAGATGACATTTGGAATAGACGGATGGGTAGCACGTCTGCAGGCCTGGAAGAGAGAGGAGGAAACTCTAAGCCAAGGGAAGAGTCTGAGGAAACCCGGTGTCTTGGGGAAGTTCAAGGTTTGTGCAGAAAACAGTGAGAGAGGTTGACCGGGTGGGGGATATCCGGTGCTGAAAGAATGAAGTTGTGGGGTCACTGAGAGCTGGAAAGCTGTTTGCAGCCCGAGCAGGGAGGGGCGGTGCCAGCAGATGGGGATCAGTAGGTAAGGTTAGAGCCGCGGATGATTTTAGAGGAGGACACGCCTGAGCTCAGTTTATAGCACACTGCTCAGTGATAGGGGCCAGAGCAAATGACCAGGGGACAGATACTGAGGGCCTGAACTGATGGGAACAGCAGGGCAATGCTGTTTTGTTTTACAGGACAAAACTGAAACATGCACAAGCATCTTTTTGAAATTTGGAATCCAGACTGGCAAACAACGTCCCGATTATATAGCCAATAAGAAGTCCTCAGTCGGCTTCATGGTGAGACATCTGCTTTTATTTGCCAAAGTCTTGGGTATCAATACCATTGGTGCCGGCCTGGCTTCATGGCTAATGGGACTGATTCAAGCAGTGGACAGACCAGGAAAAGGAAATCAACTGAAATCAGAAGACCGAGCTTGTAGTCCAGGCCAGCAGCTGGGTGACTGCAGGTAAATTGCTCTTCCTCTCAGGACCTTAGTGTCTCCAGATGTAAAATGGGACTATCCGGGGCCCGTTCCAATCCTTACACATGATGATTCTGAGAATGCCAAGGCTTGTGCAGAGCCTTGTGCCAATATAGGAGTCAGACGTTGTCCTGACTGCTTTTATGCACGTTGAAACTCGTCTATTTCTCAAAATAATGCTGTGAGGTCAGTACTTGGTATTGGCTGAATGTTTGTGTTCCCCTAAAATGCTTCTGTTGAAATCCTAAAGCCCACGGTGATGGTATTGGGACTGGGGTCTTCGGGAGGTGATGAGGGCTTGAGGGTGGAGCGCATGAATGAGATCCGAGCCCTTGGGAGGGAGAGCCCCGAGCGCTAGCTCATCCCCACTGCCATGTGAGGACACAGAGAGAAGACGGCCATCTGGGCACCAGGACACCGGTCTTCACCAGACGCTGAATCTGCCAACACCATGATCTTGGACTTCCCAGTCTCTAGAACTGTGAGAGGTAAATCCCTGTTGTTTATAACACGCCCGGTGGATGGCATTTCATGACAGCAGCCCGAGCTAAGATGGTACTGGGATCACTCCCATTGTGAGGGTGAGAAAAGGGACGCAGGGAGAGTTAAGCAGAAGGGCAGGATTCCTACTCAAGCCATCTGGCTTCAGAGCCCACACTTCTAGCCGTATAGACAGCCACCGCGTACAACACAGCCACACAGCGTGGTCCTGAGAGACGCGGGGCCCCACAGCCGCAACAGTGCCTCTTGGCGAGTGCCCGAGACAGCCGAGCCTGGAGGCCAGCACGCCGGGTCCCTCCTCCCAGGGCCTGGACCACTCCGACAGGCGGGAAACTGCACGGTGCTGCTTGAACAACGGTTTGGGGATTGCAGCGTGGGTGGTGTGAGCCTGCAGACAGGGAATTGTGGGGTCTCGAACACTGGGCACTCAAGAAATGTAACCCCCGGACCCACACCCATCCCACTGGGGCTGCCAGGAAGTGAGCTGATCTGGTATGAGTCATGTCCACTCCCCAGCTACCACCAGCTCTTTTCCGCAGCCAGAGTCTCACGTGTCCCATTTCCCAAATGTCGGAATTCCTGGCGCACTAGTGAAAGAAGGCAGTACCTGTCCAGAGGATCTGTACCGTCCCGACAGGTAAAAGAATGGATCCTGCTTGAGGTTGCAGGTGCGATTAATTACCTGGGAGTGTACCCCCGACCTTGTTATGGAGATTCACAGCATGCAAGCCATCTCTGTAAAAATGATGTCGCTTCCTGCTCAAAAAGGACCCCATGCGCTAGCTTAGGGGGAGATGCTGTAGAATGCCCATTTCGTGGCTGACGGAATTAAGGCTGAGGGAGACAAAAATGCTGGAGTCAAAGTCAACCTGCTGCCAAATATCAGGGGAATGAAAACCCTGCTCTTCTGTCTTCAAATCCAGCACCCTTCCCTTCGCACAAGAGCATCGCAGTACGAAATGGAAAGTCAGTGGCCTTGTGGCTTTTAACTGTGCGTGATGAGCAGCCAGACAAGAAAGTCCTACCGGTACCATTGGGTTCCAGCCCCGGAGCGCCTCCCAGCATGCCAGCGTGCCAGCGTGTCTATGGGGGGGCCATTCCAGATCGGCCAAGGAGGCCGAGAGAGGCGTGTTGTGTGCGTCGCCACTACTTTGGGATTGCCATGACTGCCTCGCTTGTGTGAGTACCACAGTCAGATGGGCAGCACCGCGGGGAAGGAGCACGGGCTCCTGGGCAGAGCCTCGGACTGTGAGCCTTGAGGCCTGAGCTCAAGTCCCTGCTCTGGCGTTTACTGATGGGATCACGACAAGTCATGTACCTTCTCTGGGACTCGTCTTCTTCATCTGTAAAATGGGGATAATAGCCTGTGTCCCACGTGTCTCACAGGGTTGTTATAGGAACCAGCCATGATAATGGACATCAGAGAAGTGTATTTGTCCCCTGAGGAACACGTGCTCTGCCAAGAAGCACAACAAGAAGACCCTGAAGAGGATGCAGGCCAGCAACGCCAAGGCCGTGAGTGCACATGCTGAGGCTATCAAGGTCCTTGTCAAGCCCAAGAAGGTCAAGCCCAAGATCCCAAAGGGCAGCAGCCACAAGCTCAATTGACTTGCCTACATTGCTCACCCCAAGCTCGGGAAACGTGTTCCTTCCCACATTGCCAAGGGTCTTGGGCTCTGCCGGCCAAGGCTCAAGCCAAGGCCCAGACTGTGGATGCAACTCTGGCTCCGTCTCCAGCTTCTGCTACACCCCAGGCTCCCAAAGGTGCTTAAGCCCCCCACAAAGGCTCCAGTGTAGAGGCTTCTGTCTGCCAGTGTGAGGACAGAGGGACTGGTGTGACCTCTGGGCTTCTATCTGCATGGGGCTGGTGGCCTCCTGTGCTATTTGTGCAAATAAACCTGCGGCAGGAAAAAAAAATGGGACACCTGGGTGGTTCAGTCGGTTAAGTGTCTGCCTTCGGCTCAGGTCGTGGTCCCAGGGTCCTGGGATCTAGCCCCATGTTGGGCTCTCTGCTCAGCAGGGAATCTGCTTCTCACTTCCCCTCTACCTGCTGCTCCCCATGCTTGTTGTCTTTCTCTTTATCAAATAAATAGAACCTTAAAAAAAAAGATAGCTAGATGATAGATAGGTAAATAGATAGATAGATAGATGGATAGATAGATAGATAGATAGATAGATAATGTGAGAAGGGTCAATTCCCAGCCATTTGGAATCTTTCCCACTCCAGGGTCATTTGCTGACTCTGGAAAAATGACTTACAGTTTCCAAGGACCTACCCTTGGACCTGCTCCAGCTGCTAAGACCACCCATCAGGTCCCCTGACTAACACCCTGTGACTTGGGAGTCTTCCTCCTAACCTCACTGAAAACATTGTCAGTAGATCAAAGAGATGTGGAATCACTGGCTTCCTTTGGGGGAGCCAGTCCCACGAAGTGATGCGAGACAGGGGCATGGAGCCACTTTAAGGGCAGGACATGGAGCAGCTTGGCTGCCTGAGGGGGCTTATGTGCTGTAGCAGCCCACAGTTCCAGAGCCACCTTTCCACTCCTTCCAACTCAGTTTGTCTGGTCGATCTCCAACTTCTCCTGTGGCCCTAGAAGTCTCTGAATCTATGAAGCTAGTTCACAACTGTTCACGACTCCACCACTCCCACTCATTCACCTGCCCTCTTTAAATGCCATCGCTCCCTCTGCGGAACCCAAATCACACTTCCTTCCCGCCAGCCTCACAGTGCTGCTGGGCCATTTGATTAGAAAGTCACTCTAAACCTGATGATCTCCTTGGAGGACGTCTGCCCTGCTCCATCAGTCTGTTGTAACGAGCTCACTACTGGAACTGGCAACTCACGCAGCTTCAGAATTCAAGCAAAGCTCGGCACACTTTCCACAAGAGCTGCCTAAGCCTCGGGCGGCCTGGGGGTGACCGTTGTCCAGCCGACGCCAACCTTCCCACCAGCAGCCTCCCCGAGGTCCACCGATCTCCACTAGGCTTGCTGGGGCAACTCATAAAGCTCTCCCCACAGACAGCACTCGGGCTCGCTGCTGTTCTGCCTTAGAAATCATCTTTATCTTCCTGCAGAAGAATAGGAGGAAGATTGAAGTTCATAAAACGCTACTTCTGGTCTCACCAGTCTTCAGCCTGTAGGAAGTGGAAACCACTGAGAGCTTGTGCGTTAGTTCTGTTGTTCTTGATGTGTGTAACAATGGATCCCTGGGGTCAGAAAGACCCTTTCAGGGATGCTGTGGGGTCAGATGTTCATTGCTTTTCCTCTTTCTATTGACTTTTTTTTGTGTGTGTGGCAATGATGGTACAAAAGCAACAGTGAATAAAACTGTTGGCCTCTTAACACAAATCAAGATAGCAACACTACACTGCACTGGTAAGCATTATACTCTTCACTCTCACGCACTTACTATAAAAAAAATTTTTTTTAGATTTTTAATTATTTATTATTTGACAGAGAGAGACACAGAGAGAGAGGCAACAGAAGCAGGGGGAGTGGGAGAGGGAGAAGCAGGCTTCCCGCTGAGCAGGGAGCCCAGTGTGGAGCTCGATCCCAGGACCCTGGGATCATGACCTGAGCAGAAGGCAGATGCTTAACAACTGAGCCACTCAGGTGCCCTGTAAAAAAAATATTAAGAAAAAAAAACTGGTTTCACTTAAGACAGTCTGATGGTCTGTGACGAAACAATAAAGTTATTAGCTCTATTAAATCTCAACCCTTGGGTAACACACTGTTTTAACACTGTGTGTGATGAGCTGGTAAGTGTGGTAACCACTTCTTCCAAGTTTGGAAGGACCCCACCATCTCCAGGAAGAACCAGTCGTGGGACTGAGTACAGAGAGCTGTACTAGTCACTCCTTCAGAAAAATGTGTTTCGATGTGAAAGAAGCAACTGACAAACTCTGGTTATTCAAACTTGGGTTTTGACAGCTCCTTTTTAAAAAATGGATCTTCAGGGAAAATGACGGACAGTATTCGTTGCCAATGACAGAATCTGAGTATTAGAAAAAGATGCATTCAAAGTGCAAGATAAAGGAAGAATTTTAACGTAAGACTGCCAAAAGTTCAAGGTCCCTGAGTGGCTCCGTCAGTAGAGTTGTCTGACTTTTGGTTCTGGCTCAAGTCATGATCTCAGGTCCTAGGATCAAGTCCCTCATCAGGCTCCAAGCTCAGTGTGGAGTCTGCTTGAGGTTTTCTCTCACTCTCCCTCTCCCCCTCCCACTTGTGCTGTGTCTTCCTCTCCCTCTAACTCTAAAATGAATAAATACATCTTTTAAAAAAAAGAATGGAAAAACTTCATTGATGTGGTTTCAGATTCCATGTTGTAAGGAAACTTTAAGAAATTACTATTTCTTGAGTTGAGATACAGTATGAAAAAAGAATACCCAGAATTATCTAAGAAACCTATTAAATACTCCTTCCTTTTTCAGCTACATGTATGGGTGAGGCCAGATTTTCTACAAACATGTCAACCAATCAACATAATACAACAGATTGAATGCAGGAGCAGCTATGAGACTCCAGCTTCGATGCTTCCACTAAACATTAAAGCAACTTGCAAAAATGTAAAACAATGCCACGCTTCTCAGTGACACTTTTTAAATATTTTTTTAATTTATTTTTTATTTATTTGAGACACAGAGTGAGAGAGAGCACAGGAGGGGAGGACAGTCAGCGAGAGAGAGAGAAGCAGACTTCCTGCTGAGCAGGGAGCCCCTTGCAGGACTCGATCCCAGGACCCTGAGATCATGACCTGAGCCAAAGGCAGACGCTTAACTGACTGAGCCACCAGGCATCCCTCAGTAACATTTTTGTTTTGGGAAACATAATTACTTTTTATAAAAATTATTACTTATATTGACATGTTTATTATTGTTATTTTAAAGTGAATTAGTAAATAAATATTTTAAATCCTCCTGTTTTAATTTCTAACACTGCAAATATTACAGTTATAACTCAAACAAAATCTCTTTGGGGTCCTCGGTCATTTTTATCAGTGGAAAAGAGTCTTGAGAACAGATTGTTTGAGAACCCCTACATTTCAATATCATAGTGTTATGACCAGGGACCCACAACAGTGCAGAGGTCTCTGGTCAAGGATTGTATGGGAGCCTTCTGCTAGAGGCCAGCAAGAGCTGATGAGGGCCAGAACAGTTCTTAAGGTGGCAATGGGGCCAGCCAGAGGTGATATGTACATTCATCGTGAAAACCAACATCACTAGGTCACACTTTGTTTTGATTCCACTGCTGACGTCTATAAGACTATGGCCTGGGAGTGGACTTAGTCTCCTGTGAGGGTCATTTCCAGTGCTGGTTACTTGAGGGAGGAATGGGTATCCTGACAAGAAGCAGAAACCGAGCGTATATATAGGAGACGCTTGCTCCAGCATCTGGATGGAGACTTGAGGAATCAAGGGGAATGACAGGGCACGTACTCTGCTTGGCAAGTGCTGAGATAATGCCCACAAATGGGTTACAGAAGGAGAGGCCAGGAGGAGGTGGGACTGCCAGGCTTCAAAGAGAGGAGCCCACCCTGTATCTCCTTGTGCCCTGCGTTCACTTCCTTTCTGTTATCACTGAGTCTCTCATGACCCAAATCTTGTCAGAGTCCAGCTTTGTCTTCGCTGGAGGAAAGTAAAGGAAGAGGCATGAGTTTATGCCTGGAGAATACCAGGCCCCCATTCAGGGTACTGTGGAATGGGAGCGATGGTTAGAGAGAAAGTCTCAAGAAAAAGGGGACACGCATGAATCAGAGAAATGGCTTCTCCATCCAGGGGCAGGCAGACTTTGTTGACAAAAGGCAGAATTTTCCTTACCGAAAGTGACTGACCTGAAGTACATTTTGGAAGAAAGGGTGAATGGAAGTTGTTGAGTGCAGCCGCTGAGGTGCCTCTCAAAACTCTTCTACTTGGGGTCTGAGATGCCGGCTGGATGTCCCAGACAGAGATGCCCAGAAGACAGCCACTTTCAGACGCTGAGTGAGGCTTCGGAGTGCTGGAGCCGCCATACCACCTCAAGAACCATAGATCTACCTGAGTCAGTGGTTCTCAGGCTTTGCAGCAAGCCAGGGTCACCTGTGGATGATGACAAAAAAGAAGATGGCCATCCCAGACCCACTGAATCCAAATCTGCAGGGATGGTTCTGATGCACGCCACAGGGGTTCATGAAGGCCAGGGAGACATTGGGATCACCCAGGAAAAAGAGAATGAGTTCAAACGCAGCCCCAAACCCAAAAGCATCTTGCTCTTGAGCACCAGCGGTCTGCCCTTCCTGTCAGTAAAGAATGTGCTTAATTAAACCCTAATGAGCTTTCCACTGCTAACACCATCCAGCCCGTGGAATACATGAATCACTCATCCTTACAGGGCAAGGGTTCTCCGCTAATGTTTGCAGCCTTAAGTGCAGCCACTTAAGCTTCCCCATGGATCAGGCATGATTAGGGATCGCAGAAGCCTCCCGTGGCCTGGCCATAAGGCAGTCAGCTGAAAAGCCGGAGGGTGTTGGGTGACAACCCCCAGGCCTTCCTCGATGCCGCCTGTGGGAAGTGGGCATGGTCTCCTAGAAATAATCCCTTTTCCCTGCACCCTGAGACTGGATGAAATGAACATTTCTGAAACATGTCCAGGAAACAGACTGTTCTCTGGGAGGCTGCAAGCTGTCTCTTCTAGCAAAGAAGGGGAAAAGGTGAGTTAAAGGTTTTTCATTTTTTAAACAAGCCAGGGTTTCAAACCTCTTCTTTTAAATGTCATTATTTTGTTCCCCTTATAGAGTATATGTTTTGAACCATATTGCCTGCTGGAGTGCATTATTAATTAGTGCCTATTTGCCCCAGTACTAATGAGTCAATGACAGGTAAGCCTATAAACTTCAGGTCAGCCTTGTCTAATATAGTGGGTAGTCGATCAGTGTCTGCTGCAATGAATTCAACCCAATGTCATCATACTACTACGTAGATCTCTTTTCCACCAAAGGCAGAGAAAATGGATATTTTGGTTAGTTTTATGGTCTTGTTACAGTTAAAAGTCTTTGGAAATAGTTCAAGGATTTGTTTGTAGTACCATGGAGCACTCGGGTTCTAGGGAATCCATGGCAAGAAGTTCTTATATGGATTTTGGTCCCCAAACTGAGCACTGACAAGGTATATGCTTCTTCCTACCAGAACGTGCAGGAATGCCCAGCAAGACTTCTCAGTTGTCCCTTGCAGAGAGGGGAATGCCTGCTAAGTACAGATAATGGAGATGCTTCATTTGGGTTTCTGGAGCAGAAAGAAGATGACACTGTCCCAAGGACATATTTTGGAGGCTGCATAGGTATATGAGCAGGTTTGAATGAGCAGGAAGAAGTTGTTAAGGCTCATGGAAACACCAATGACCTTGACTGAAGGAAAAGGGGGTCAAGAACCCCAAGCTCCCTCTCTGGGAACTGTCGGTCCCACCAAGGTACATGTCAGGTTGCATACCAATTCATCCCATCCCACCCTTGGCTCGTCTTGCCATTGTGGCTCCGAGGGGCAGGGTGCATGAATGGCAGGAGCCAGGTCACTGAAGCCAGGAGCTCAGTCCCCTTGCTGGACCTTCTGCTCACAAGTTGGAACTGTCCCTTCACCTCCTTTGTCCCAGCATCCTAATACGTAAGTAGCGTCCAAGTCCATACCTAATTCTTGGAGCTGTTATAAGATCTGTTAATAGATGTTGAGGAAAATGCTTAGGAAACTATAAAGCAGGCTAGGTTTTAAATGTTTCATTTCCGATGCTTGAAGATTTAAGGATTTCTTTTCCTGTTTATAAAAGTCACCGATATATGGATTGCAATCATCTTGGAAAGCACAGAAAAGAATAAGGAACAAAAAATTCTCCAGAAGCCCACCATCTGAGCAACCCTGGTCATTTTGATTTCTTTCTTTCTTTTTTTTTTAAACCAATTCTTTTTGCACAGTTGAGATCATACTCTGTGATTCTGAATTCTGTTTTAAGGTATTGCTTTCTTTTTTGACTCAACATAGTATAAGCATTTTCCCATGCTACCAAAAAGTCTTCTCAAACACAATATGTAATGACCACATGACCATTTTTGAGCATAAAGCTTTTTATGCATTTTAGATTAGTTTTGCAGGATAAGTGCCCAGAAGTCAGATCACTGGGTTAAAAGATGCACCTCTTTCAAGAACTTTGATGCATGTGTTGTGAGCTATCGTTGTATCCCCTTTTTTCCCAGGGTTGGAAAATGAAGCACAAAAATTGAAATACTCTGTCCTAGTTTGCATAGCTAATCCTCAACAAGTCCAGGACAAAACGTAGGGTGAGACCCTCCATGTTCTGTGGTCTGTGCTCAGCGCAGCCCAGGAGAGAAGGCTTCTACTGTCCTGCAGAGCATCTGATAATTTGCACCAAAGAGGACAAACAGTCCCATGTGTGATCAAATACAGCCCAAATTCTACTGCCCCTGGAACGCAGGACCCTCCATCACCCAGAGCAAGGCAAGTCCCTTTCACCTTAGCTTAAGCCTCCAGTCTGGACCTAACACGCTTCCCTTCCACCCAGATACCTCACTACTGAAATGAAAACAGAAACATTTTGGTTTCGATTTACATAAAAAGACCCACGATAATCCATTTGCTCCAGTTCAATGTAACTGTTGGCTCTGTTGGCCATAAAACTGATCCGGCTGGATCCCAAAGCCAGCTCAAGTGAACGAGACAGCCAGTTCCAGAAAACACGCCCCAAGCCGGAATCTGCCCATGAGTGGCAGGAGAACGCAGTCCTTTCCAGATCGAGTCAGATGGCCTGAACCACAGCTCAGTGCTGGAATTCAGCGCCAGGCACCACCAGCGGCACCGTGAAGAGATCCCCTTGGTTCTGGCCCTTGGGACGGAGGGCATCGGCCCCAGCCTGGCCCAACACGAACATGCTGATGGACAGCTGTCCAAAGTCCTCAGAGCATAGAGAACGGGACGCTAATTTGTTTTCCCAAGTGACCAGGAGCTCAGGACACCACATCCTCAGCGGTTGTGAAACCAGGACCAATGGGACACGGCAGGTGGGGTGTGTCCAATGCTGCCACGCAGACTGCCACCTCCCAGACCTCAGACACGAGTGCCCGTGTGCTGGATGTAGGGTCAGGTCCTGAAACCTGTTGGAAATGGTGTGTTTCTATGCCCGCATCCCTGTATGAGCTCCAGGACAAGGGTAACAGACAGGACAATATGGATTCTGCAACATTTTTGAGCCTGGAGAACTGTTCGCCCCACCGGTGGAAGATCTGTCTCATCTCTCTCAGAAAGGGGAATGGCAAGTTCAGGGAAGAAACCCAGCAGGCGTCTGGGTAATCTGTGTGGAAACGCACATGTGAAGTGTCTGGAGACCACACTGCTGACACGGAACGGGCCAGATAGTATGTCATTTACATAATGGAAAGCTCATGGGTACAAAAGAACACACTTTTTGCAAGAATGTGTTCAAATAAAAAGACAAACCTAGGGGCGCCTGGGTGGCTCAGTGGGTTAAAGCCTCTGCTTTCGGCTCAGGTCATGATCTCAGGGACCTGGGATCAAGCCCCGCATCGGGCTCTCTGCTCGTCAGGGAGACTGCTTCCTCCTCTCTCTCTGCCTGCCTCTCTGACTGCTTGTAATCTCTCTCTGTCAAATAAATAAATAAAATTTAAAAAAAAGATAAACCTAAAGGCATTAAAATGGGGATCTATGGGTAAATAAAGGGAATGGATTGAAGTATAGAAATAATCACCTTTCATCTGGGAAAAAGAGAAGCCTTCCAAGGGCCAGTTTTGAGAATGTCCATGAACTGAAGAATATCATTAACTCAGCCCTCTGGACCTAAGGTCCAAAATTTTTAAATGAAAGGAATTAGAAACAAACCTGACCCAGGAGATGTCAGTAAGAATGGCTCTGGAAGTTTATTTTTATGAGTTTATTTTTATAATGGGAAGAGATCACTTGAGTCTACATGAGAGGGAGAAATTTGGACACTGGGTGCACATTTGAGCCACCAGGGGACCCTTTATTTTATTTATTTTTTTTAAAGATTTTATTTATTTATTTGACACAGAGAGAGAAATTACAAGTAAGCAGAGAGGCAGGCAGAGAGACAGGGAGAGGAGGAAGCAGGCTCCCCGCTGAGCAGGGAACCAGATGCGGGCCTTGATCCCAGGACGCTGAGATCATGACCTGAGCCAAAAGCAGAGGCTTTAACCCACTGAGCCACCCAGGCGCCCAACCAGGGGACCCTTTAGAAGATACTGGACACCTGCTTTAGTCACTTACGGTGAGCCCAGGCTTCGATACTGGAAAAGAGCCTCGTGGGTCCAATGAGCAGCTGGACATGAGGGAACAGCACTGAAGTATCCCTCAGGTGACTTTGGGCTCCGGTGTATGGGACACTCTGGAAGGGAGGGCTGGCTGAGAGAAGAGGAAGAAGCATTTTTTTTATTTATTTTTATTTAAAGTCAATGAATTAACACATAGCTTATTATTAGTTTCAGAGGCAGAAATCAGTACTTCATCAATTGCGTATGACACCCAAAGCTCATCATGTCAAGTGCCCTCCTCAGTG